>JALBCR010000228.1:0-155000 GCA_030710515.1 Abscondita cerata | reverse complement strand
TGCTCTAATTTCAAAAATCTTCCTAACTCTTTTTGCATAACACCTACATCACTCACAGTCTCATAACCCCTGATTTGTAATTCGTATCTAAGTTCATCAACTTCAAGATAACTTGGTGCAATTTTGTATTTTGCCGCCATTTTAATGAATCAAAATTTTAAGATAAACGAGAGAGAATTTGCTACTTTGTTACTTTAATTAAATTATCAAATTTACGGGTTTGTTTAGTAAACTTACGATAACTGCAATTATAGATGACGACAGAAACCTACTTATTACTGAATATTTAAGGATTTTGTTTATATTGAGATCCCGGACGAGCCCCAAAATTTGTTACGTAATATTTTGCCCAACGTAACTGTGTAGTTCAGAAATCTCAATAATAAACGATAAAAGAAAATTCTATTGATTTAATATAGCGAAAAAAAAATATCAAACAATAATTCTCGAGTGTAAACCAGTTAATATAAAGAAACTAAAAGGTACGATGGAGTATAACCTCGATCACATTTATAGATAACAGTATTTTTATGTACAATATTAAAGTAAATTATTAAATTGTTGCACCCGATCGGTTCGAACTTTTTGTCGCAATTTACAAATAAAATCAAATAAATTATAATATAACATTCGTTGTGCAGAATAATGTTAAAAAAATCATTACTAAAACTAAAAAAATGGCCCGTTGAGGCTTGTACTCATCTGTTCTGTTCCGAAATTGGTAGTGTCCAATGATCCTCGGAAATGCTGTAGATGACGCAGATTGGAAAATTTTTAAGCGGCTACAAAGCTGTGCTGCGTGATTATCACTTATATCAGCGTAATTGTAATGGTACCAATTCAAAACTAAAATTTCCAACATGTGTAACTGTCGGATACCACAGAATGCCTAATAATATACACAAAAAATAGAAATTGGGATATAAATGAGAATTACTCACCGAGATGTTCGTGGCATTCAAAAAAAAAACAGGAAGAAAACAAGCTCATTAACAAAAGGAGGATATTCTTCTTATCCGGTAATTACCGAATGAAAATTGAACGTAAAACATTCGTTTCAGTAGCACTAATATAGTGATTAAATCCGAAACTTCGGTTTGCATTAATTAAACCTTGCAAAATTAAAATCACAAAATGGCATATATACACTCTTGCTTTTGCAACGAAAACGGGCAGATAAGTAAGTAAATCGTTCGAAATTTGGCCACCTCACTTTGAAAGATTATTGTTAAATACAGTCACGGATTAAAAATATTTAAATGAGACGAATTTATTGTAACAATGTAAATATATAAATCCGGAAAGGAAAGGAAGGAAAAAAAGTATGTCAAGGTTTGCAATTATTCAAATTAAATTTTCATAATATAAGATTTATAAAGTTGATTGAAATAATTTTGTAATTCTATTTAAAATCTTACCTTATATTCAAGTTTCACTTTTCGATACTTCAATATTTAATTTAAAACACGATTGATAGCAGCACCCGATAGTTACTCGATAAACTGAATTAGTCAAATAGAGTTAGTTTCGTTCCCACTGGAGTATTTAAATGCTTAGAAGCAAAAAGATTGTCGAGATAATTATATTCAAGTGTACATTGCAATCGCACAATCATAAGCAATTACTTCATTGTACAAAAGAGTATTCATAATGCCGTTTTATGGTAAATTTAGCAAATATCCACAAATTGCAAAGTAAAGTAAATACCAGCAAAATTAATATTAATTAAATTTTTTTTGCAAATCTAATTATGTAATTATTGACAATTAAACATAATTAACAATTTACATTTATATATAATTAAAGTACTAAAGCCAAAGAGAGAAATACGGTGTTGTTTGTTTTTATTTTTAATCGTTACAGGAAATCCTAATCTATCGTGTCACAAATTCTCAAAGGTTATTACACCATTTGTAATTTGGTTTCTTATATCTAAAGATCGTATTTATTTGTTTCGGTAATTAACAAAAATAAGGAAAATGCGAGTAATCATTTTTTATTATGTAATGGTCTAATGAGATCCGGTAACAAATTATGTCATTTGTGTGAGCACAGATGTTGAAATGATTGTGTGAAGTTCATTTTTGGTCAAATTGATTTTGCGTTTGTTCTGTGAGTACCGGAAACTTCTTTTCAACATATGTCGCATTGATTGTAATAAAAATTGCATACTTTATTAAATAATTAAAAGCGGCGCAAATTATATTATTGTTTTGATAAATGAAAAAATAAAATATATAGTTATAAACAAAAGGTAATGACAATTTATATAATCATAATCAACCAATCTCAAAGGAGATATTTTAATTCATTGAAAATATGGAAACTGCATATTTGGTTTCTTCTTTGATTTTACATCTGTTAACAACTTTGATAAAGATGGTTTCCACGTCAACACTACGGAACAGGTTCTTCAAGATTAAAAGTAAGATTTCTATTGTTAAGTGTTACACTGAATTTCTTAAATCTTACCGCAAAGTAGGTGTTTTTCCAAAATTTATGAACATTTTGCAAATTTTAATTCACACTCATGTAAAAGATGCTTAAATTTGCTAAGCGTAAATGGTTAGATTTGGAAATTAAATGTTATTATGGTATGGTATCAGCTATAAAATGAAATAGACCTAAATATAGGATGTATTTATCGTGTACCTAACAGTGACTATAGTATTTTTCTGAGAACATTCTCTGCGGTAATGGAAACCTTAAAACACTCTTCCGCAATAATAGCGGGTGATTTTAACATACATTTTGAAAAAATGATACTCATACAACACAATTTAAGGATCTAATAAATTCTTTCGGCTATACAATTCAAATTACTCAAAATACACATAAAAATCATTGTATTGATAATATTCTTGTAGATAACATTACACTAAATAATGTAAGTCACAATACGAATGTAATTAGCGCTGGCTTAAGTGATCACTTAGCCCAAATTATAAAATTAGATCTTTATAGACCGCCTGTAAATAGCATTAATTACAGTAAACCAGTTACCGAGAGAGGAGGGCATGTGATTCTTTTATTCCATTCTAGACTCAACAAATTGGTCTTTCATTGAAGATGATACTAATCTTGAAATTATTTTTAATAAATTTATTACTATATTAAAAAATGCGGTTCATGTTTCATTTCCTATAAAAAATAACTCAATGACAGGTACTAAAACTAAACAGACAAATTGGTTCACAGATAAATTAAAACATATGCGTGACAACCTCTTCTTTATAGCAGACTTACATCAAAATATCCATTATTACAATTAGGCGATAGTTTAAAAACACTAAAATATCAGTACAAATCAGAAATTAAAAAATGTAAAATACGATCCAACGACATTTATATTAAATCCTCACAGAACACTAGCAAAACTATGTGGAATATCTTAAACAATAAAAGAAAAATTAGGAAACAATTTGACTGCAAGATTTCTCCCCAAAGCTTTAATACTTATTTTTCAACAATTACTGATGATATTCTAAAAATACAGACTATGCATTCACAGGATTACCTCAAAAAAACAAAGACATAAAAACGCCCAAAATTACTTTCATTTAAATTATGTTTCTGAGATCCAAATGCGGAATACAATAAACAAACTTTCAAATTCAAATTGTACAGACGTTTACAATATAAACAGCACAATGATTAAAAGAACCAAAAGCATATTGGTACCCATACTTACAAAACTATACAACAAATGTATCGATGCGAAAACTTTTCCCACGGTACTAAAAATAACCAAGATATTGCCAATTTACAAAAAGGTGATAAGTCAAGCGTAGTCAATTATAGACCAATTGCAATAATTCCAATAATTAGTAAAATCTTTGAATACATTTTAAAATCACAATTATTGTATCACTTTGAACACAATCAGCTACTTAGTGTAAATCAGTTTGGTTTCCGAGAAAAAACAAAAGCACTTTGGACGCATTATTGCAATTTGTTACATTTCTGTATAGTAGTATTGAAGCCATCAAAACCTAAATAAATGTCAACTCTTAGGAGTATACTTTGAACCAAATCCCACTTGGTTTTAATCACTGCGATGAACTTGCCAAACATTTATCTTCGTTAATCTTTTATTTAGAAATATAAATGCCTCACAAAAAGTAATGCTGTGCGCATACTACTCACTATTCTACTCAAAAATGATTTATGGTATTTTACTATGGGGGCACTCAACTTCTGCAATGCGCATATTTGCTCTACAAAGAAAGATAGTTAGAGTATTGAGTGGTGCCAAATATCACGATGACACTATGCCTTTATTTAAACGTTTAAATTTACTGACGCTTCCTGCAGTGTATATTCTGCATGCCTTACTTTATGTAAAACAAAATCAGCAACAATATGAAACTATACAAAATATTCATTCTCATAACACACGATCAAACCGTAATCTGTATCTTACACTCGTCTTAAAAAACCCAACAAGCTACTAATTTCTATGGAATAAAGTTTTACAACCATCTACCGGAAAATATAAAAGCACTAGAGATAAAGCAATTTAAAGCAGCAATTAAAAAGTACCTCATTATCAATACGCTTTTTCTGTATTAGATTTTCTAAATTTTACCTTTTGAAGGTCTATGTTCTAATGTTGACGAATGTAAAATACTTATATTATTAACATGAATAAACTAAACTAAACTAAACTAAATTAAAGTCATATAAGTTACATTTAAAACTAACTCCAGGATTAAATGATGACGAGAATGTTGAATGGATTACGTTTTTGCACTATATTAATGATATTATTTCAGTACAAATTTTGGCAAAAAACGTTGACTCAGAACAAAAAGTTTTCAGAATTATCTAAGAAAGGAAAAGAAGTGGAAAATCTAACATAGTGGTTAACAAATCCTCAGAGATTTTTAAGACGAATTAACTTTGTTAAATAAAGGCTTGAAATATAACCTGAAATTTAACAAAGCACTCATAGATTAGATTATTGTAGGAATTGAAAGTTCGATCAAACCTTTATATGATAATTCTAATAAATTCATTAGGAATGCCTGTAAAATTCAAATATCAGATAATATTCAGCAGTTACCAAAATTTTAAGCGAGATAAATAAACATTGTTAACAATCTTAAAGAGAAAAATTGTTGGTATTTCAAACCCGATAAAGGCAATAAAGTAAGTATTAGGGACAAAGAGGATTATTTTGATTCCGTTCAGGTGATGCTTAATGGAGGCCCCTATTCGGCAATATCTAAAAATCCTCTTCACAAAATGATTGCTGATACCCGTAGAGTCTTAGAATGTGAAAATATTAATACTGAAACAACTTAGGTTAATGCTAACGTTATCTAACCAGGTTCTTCTGTATTGTTTACCTAAGATACATAAACCCGGAAAAGCAATGCCGCCCAATGTTTCAGGTATTAATGCTACTACTTATCTGATATCTAAATGATTGTCAAGTAAATTCAACAGTTTTCAATATCAACAATCACATTTCAGTGTTCAGAATTCATACGATTTTATTGAAAAACATTGAGCTCACTGAGAACGTAGTTTTAGTTCCATTCGATGTCTGTTAATTGTTGCCAAGCGTTCCGATAGATAGATAGATTATTTAAAAAAATATTGCGGTGGATTATCGCATATAAATAAATATGTTTTAGCTATGAGACATCTTTTTAATTTGTAATCTCAGGTCGGTGAATCCGTTCCCAAATAAAAAGAATTAGTTATACACTGGAATTTAATTAATTTCATACAAGGACTTTTACAAAAGTTTTTACAAATTGATTTTATTGGTCAATTCAATTCAATTCAAAAATAACGAAAGAAATAAGTTCTTATAACCGACCTTGCATCGATGTGAAATTCAACACCTGCGTGTCAATCTTCATTGTCTTCTAATCGTTGAGTGCACCAATTAATTTTGTTGTACGGGTTGAGTAATTAATTTTTGTAACACTTTTTACTTATTATTGTCGAAGAAAATTTTATTTTATTTAACCGTTGACGGTTTTGACTTGCATTTCAAATTCTTTGCGTGTTGCTTCTTTAATTTTCGAAGTACGAATCCTTTCTTCGCGTTGGGACTTAAATTACCCTTCTTTCACTTTCCTCACTTCAAATGTTAGGTATTTTCTCACTTCTACTTCCACATGAAAATTGTCTCATCTCACTCTTTAATTTTGCAGCACTCAAACTGTTTAATTATGTTTTTTACACACTGTTATTTCTATCACGCAAACTAATTTTAATAAACTTTTTTACAAGCGTTCATCATATTATCGCTACACAAAACTTACTTATTATCTTTGTTTCTTTAATTAAACAGTAATTAATCTTTTATAAATTGATTTTAATTTTTACATCTATTGTAATTTAGTTTTTCAGTGAGGCAGATTGTTTGAAAACAAAGACGTTTCGTCATAGCTTCTTCAGTTAATGTCTTAAAATTAATTAATTAAAAATTTAAACCAAATTAAAAAAGTCAAAGCCAAGTAAATGCAGCATGTGATGTACAATGTTATGTAAGTGTTTTGATGAACTTTCAGACTATTCTACATGTATTGCGGTTCTTTGCATATTATCTACAGAGATTGATTTAATTGTAATAATTTGTGACTATGGTAAGATGAAGTTTAAAATAAGTACACTCATTGATAAGTTAGAATTTTGTATACAACATTTAAAAACGACCCAGGGTTTCGATGATTATCATCAATTTTAAGTTAAACTCGAAAGGCGTCTTTTTTTAAATAATATAGAAATTAATTAATGTCGACGATTTATTGTGACCTTCGTTGAAATCTTTCGTTTTAAAATATCGCTGATGCATATTTTAATTGCGTCTAAATCTCGTCGAAATGAAATATTGTTTTCTTTGTTTTGCGTACGTGACTGACTGCTAGATAGTTTTATCTAGCAGCTGCCGTTGTTTGTCTTTAGCTTTAATAGAAATTAGAATTTTGCTCAACCAATGGAATTATTGTAGTTTTGATTACCGGATTTGCGTCGCCTGGGAAGGGGGGCATTTTTTAGATTGCATTAGGCTTTTGCTGTAGCAATACTCAGTTCGAAAGATGTAACGAGAGTTAATTTAATAAATAAAGGTTTCGAGTCGTGAAGTTTGTGGCAATGGTTATTGTTTAATCGCTTTGCAAGTGCAGATTATAATTGTACTTCAGACAAAAATATTCAGTTTTTGTCGTTTTCGGTGTCTTGAAGCTCCAACTCCTTGTTACACCAGAAGCAAGTTAAGGTATTTATTACGTTATTTCATTAACTATTTATATGTTAACAAAATTGAGAAAGGTTTGTTAAAACTGGTTTTATTGAATTATTAATCTTTAGCATTTTAACTGACGCGGAGTGTTTGCGAGTCCAAGTGTAGAATTACGTTATTGTTTTAATTCCGTATTTGTGTACTGCTACATTTTATAGTCGAAACATTTAAATACGACCACGTGATCATTTAGATATCGTTTAACGTCATTAATCACGCAGTTACCCTATTAATTATTTAATTAGTAGTGTTTGTTTTATTACTACTGTTTTAATATTTATTTTTCTTAAAAACAATAAATGTTGTTAATCATACATTGTAACGAGCCTTTTCAATTTATGTTTGATCTGGATTTGTGCGGTTTGTGTTAACTTTTAGAGGTTATGATAGTACTTTCAACGTAAGTATCCCACCCAGACAAACTTTCAGCAAATAAGGGCTGGAAGCAAAGATTACGTCGTAACTTTGTTTGGCTCTTTTTTCAATTTGGCAAATTTATTGAATTTTATTAATGATACAAAAATGGTTGCCGTCATTCGGGGGAAAAAAAACCAAATAATAGCCAAACGGCTCTGTATTTCCGTAAAGCACATCACTTATATAGTCAAGTTCTCATCTGAATATTTTCGTACTAATAAATAGTTTTGTATTATTCGCTCTATTAGCAGACAAATAAATCATTATTTGTTTTTAACGCCTTTTGATACTACAAAGAATTTAGATTTTGTCAGAAAGCATTGAACTTGATCATGATGTAAGCGGTAGAAGTTTGGTTCTACGCCGCTACAACCCACTCGTTGAGACTCCAAAATTTGGAGGACAGTATTCTCTGGGTCATCGCAAACGCCTACTGGTTCTTTCGAAATGACTGTCTCTATCCCAAAATCAAGGATTTCATCCAACCCACTCATCGAACGACTCTGGGACTACAAATCAATGACATTACAAGGCACAAGCGACCAAAGCATGTCATCATACATTAAGTTAGCATAAATTGTCACCCTAGGGGTTCGGGAATAAACGGACTAGGAAACTCTGGAGCTGAAAGACGTTCCAATGGGGCTATGTAAGCTTGATTGTAACATTTAGGATTACGTTACAAAAAAATTCACATAACAATAAATATGTATAAAATCTATTCGAAATCGATCAGTTATAGAAACACAGAATGAATTTTATAAATAACATCTCTGATGATGATATCAAACTTTAAAAACATTAATTTAGCGTCGTTAGAATTCACTATCTAAAGATACCGAATTATGGTGAAATAATTTTGAATTTTCATCGACGACACATTTCTGTTAAAAGATTCAATTCATGAATCACCCGTGTGATCAAGTATATTGTTATATAACGTTTACGCTATAGAATATTTACGTTATATTCATATGGTAACTATTCGATAACGTGAACGTTATACAAGGTGTTTCATTGAGAAACGGGCATACGGTAACTGCTGGTAAGGGACATCTAAGTGTTTCTAAAATACCCCCATATGATTGATCTAGCGTTTTTTATAACCAAAATACAGGGTGGTCCATTTTTTAATGGCTTATAACTTATGATCCGCCATGTATATTTTTTAATATTTGGGCTACACATTTTTCATAATATGCCCAATCTATAAAAATATTTATGAAAAAAAATCCAGGTCCGGCTTTACAAAATATTGACAAATTTGTTCATCCCCAAAACAACACCTTGTATTATCAAAAAATAGATGCCCAGTTGAATTGCACTATACGTATAATTAGTGGAACCATTAAATCTACTACACACGATTGGCTTCCTGTTCTTTGTAATATTATTCCATCGAACATTGGACCAAAAGCTGCGTTAAAACGAGAATGGGATAAATGCCAACTTAACAAAAGTTGCAAATTTGAAATGAGATTGACAACCCTCCTGCTAAAAGACTTCAGTCTCGGAGTCTTATATGGTTGCAAGACTACTTAAATAGGGCTTTTTCTGAAGTTGAAGAGTGAAAAAAATTATGGTCTGGAATTAATGTTTTCAATAAACATCTCATTGATGATCCAACAATAGAAGTCCCATGCTTTGATCAAAAAAGAAAAATTTGGTCAAAAGTAAATCGCATAAGAACAAGCCCATTCAAAATGCAACTCTATTTTGTTCAAATGGGGTGCGAATTGTGACTGTGGAAACAAACCAGAGATCGTTACACATATTGTAGAGGATTGTCAATTAACGAAGTTTAAAAAGGAGGATTTCCAAACCTTCATAATTTAACGGATAAAGCAATATTATGGCTCATAAATCTGAAGGACATCTGAAGTTCAGCAATGTTTTGTATTCTTGTCGTGATTATCTGTTTTCATTATTTCCTAATATTTTTTCGTCATTGTCGTGACTGGCGCTTGGACCGGTCCATTACCTGTCGTTATGCAATGGCTGTGCTGTTATATTTTATGTTCTTATTTACCTTCTATAATGTTTACCCACTTAATTAATATTATTACATGTGAACACTAGGGTGGGTAAGGGTTGGCATGTTTAGGTTTTAGTGGTTTTCCTAAACCTTGAAGTAAATGCTTTGCCAAGAGAAACCAATCCACTATTGCACACGGTTTCGTCACCACACTATACAGGTTTATACTGATCTTTTGGGGCACTATACATAACACTTACATCACAATACAATATTTGTGTAATGTACCATACGAATAAATAAATAAATAAATCGAATTTAAAATTTCTGTTTCTTCAATTTAATATTGAAATTGTTTATTTATTAAAATTTTCGAAAGTAAAAAAGAGCAAAAAATGGCACACAAAATTTACTTCTGTTCAAAAATGACCTTTTTTTTGTCCAATGTGTAACTCAGCACAGGGTTAGATTAGGAAAAAATATTATACGAAGGAGCCCACCAAATTTTATAGGAATCACCTCCTAAATTATTTCGCAGAAGTTTGGAAAACTTCATGCATATAACCAAAAGCTTTATAACAAAGTAGTTCAAGTAACAAAACAATTTAGCAGGAGTATTATTATATTTAAAATGTCACGCACCATATTAGATCAACTGCGTAAAAATTAAAAAATCTTCATTAACGTTACAGAATCTCCACGTGAGAATAAAATATTTAGAACCAACCTATTTTTACATTGTTTAGGTTTAGAGTAATTTGATTTTTTTGTCAAGTAGTTTTGACAATTTAAAAATTCAAATTAGAGATGATAAAAGGTAAAACACATTTAAGAAATAAAGTATGTTATTGCAAATGCTTTCGTCATAACAATTATCATTCAATAATTTCAGCTTCTCATTAACATTAAGTTAAATTAATTAAGGTGCCTGCAAGAAAACCTGATCAGTATTTGAAATTAACTAAATAAAAAGTTTCATCAGTGTAAACATTTTTTTAAATATTCTCTAAAAAACTTCCAATAACAAGAATGTTTATAGAAGAAACGAATGAATTATTTCAAAGGCGCTCATCTGACTAATAAACAATGGCATAAAAATGTTTGTTAATCTAATAGTATTTTTCCAAGTACTTTAGCAAATTAGGTGCGTATATACAATCCCCTAAACGTAAACACTTTTTTGTTAATAGAACCAATAAAAAAATAAACCAATTTCTTAAATTTGTTCTACTTTATTATCAGACATAATTAGGTAAAAGAATACAATCGCCTATTGTTTACAGTCGGTTATAATTTTATTTGGTTTTAGCTAATATGCACTTACATTAAGCTTGTATTTATGTATGTAGGTATGTAAGTGTATTAATATTTTCCTTAAAACTGAAATTATTAAAAAATATAGGAATACAATACCAATACTACCTATGCTCAACTTATTCCTTCTCTTCTAGCTTGTTTTAATATTGAAATCTAGTAATTACGGCCATTAATAATTAACTTTTTATTTTTAGAATAGTGCTGTGTGCCATTATCATATGTACTCTTATGTCAACAAAAAACGAGACAAAAATTGCTCAAACTGTTCAACGTTGAATAACCGCAATCGATTTCTCAAAAACTAAGTCTGATCATTCTAAAAACTTCGTCACATGCTAATGTCAACAGGACCAACTCAGCTAAAATATTTTAAGATGGTGGCACTTTTGGTTATACCAGAAGTAACTATCAACTTTGTTATTTTAAATAGAACACTCTATATATTGTCTAACCGTTTCTGACTTATTCAAGATTTTATGTCAAAATGACATTTGCAGGCCAACACAGAAGTATCAATTTTACCTATACGAAAACTCGTATTATTTAATTTGAGGTGACTTCTTTGTAGATGAAGAATTACTGTAACAGATTCTTTATGCCATTATGATAAATATTAATACAAGGTAGTCAAACAAGGAAGGTGAAAATTTTATTGAAGAACTCCTCAAAATCAATTTTTTGAAATGGAAACGCCCTGTTTTTATAATCTTATCTCGTTTATCATAAAAAATAACAGTGGCTTCATGTGAGGTAGTTTATTCAAAAATTTTTAGTTTTTGAAATATTCGCAATTTTACAATTTCATCAATAGAAACACTGGTATCAGTTAGCAAAGCCAGTCATCGGCCAAGGTCCGGTGTACCTCACGTAATTTGTTTTTAAGTAAATTAATAACCATAATTGCCACGCGAAATTGGTGGATCGCTTGCAAGGAACGATCGGTGCTACGACTTCCAAAATTTTATAGTAGTGGAGGGTGGGGAGATTTGAGACGCAGGAAGATTGGGACATGTTCAAAATTTAGTATTTCCCGCTATGTTTTATGGTTTGAAAATTCACAGTTGGTACTCCTACATGTTGCCATTCTGTCGGTGAAGTACAAGTGGCGTGCACAAGTTTTTCTAGTTTCTGTTAATAAGTGATTGTTTTCGTCTTAAACAAGTAAGTATTTACAAAAATTTGTTGATTCAATGCTTGCTCGAATGTTTTGACTGTGTCTTATTGAGTCGTGTGCAGTGAATTATGTTTGATTAGGTCTATTTAAGCCACTAAAGGAAACATGTTATTCCTAACCTTTCATGTGGCTGCTTGTCGTTTTAAAATTTGAACTACTGGCAGGAGGATTGGGCAGGTTCATTATTTTTCAGTCAAGTATAATGCCCCGCTCGTGGATTAAAAAGACTAATAGAGTAAGACCAACCGAAGAGCAGTTGAGAAATGCAATTCGCCAAATAACTACGCATTTCAATATGTCAAAATCAGCTTTGGCTCGCCATGTACAGAAGGCCAGAGAATATTCTGATCAGCCCTACTCATATAAACCTAACACAATCATCAGACAAGTATTTACCACGTACCAGGAGAGTCAATTAGTTGAATATCTAAAAGTATTTTCGAAAATGCATTATGGATTAACTACAACTCAAACCCGTAAGTTCACATATCAATTTGCAGTTGCCTTATCCTGTGCCATACCATAAACATGAAGGAAGAGTGAAATTGCAGGTAAAGAATGGCTCCATGGATTCATGTCGAGGAACCGTAAACTTTCAATTTGAACACCCGAGGCCACAAGCTTGAGTCGATCAACGAGCTTCAATAAATTCAACGTTGATAAGTTTTATGAGAATATAGGAGAAGTTTACCACCGATACCACTTTTCTGCTGACAAGATATGGAACTGCAACGAAACTAACATGCCAACAGTTCATAATCCTTCAAAAATAATTTTTCAGAAGGATCTTAAGCAGGTTGGACAGAGGGCAACTTGTGACCATGCTGTGTTTCATCAATGCAGCCGGGAATACCGTCCCACCAGCATATGTCTTTTCTCGTAAATTTTTCAAAGATCACATGTTGACAAATGGACCCCCAGAAAGTCTTCGACTAGATTACGTTAGTGGTTGGATTACAAAAGAAAATTTTAAGTTAAATGCTCAAAGGACCTGTAGAGTTTTTCCTTGATAATCAAAACAGTCATGTAAACATAGATGTTGTTGAAGAGGCAAAAAAATATGGTGTATATCTGATAACTTTTCTGCCACATTGCAGTCACCTGCTTCAGCCCCTAGACGTGGCTGTATATGGTCCACTGAAGACATATTATAGCCAAGCTTGCAATGAGTGGATGACTTGCAATGCAAGGAAGACAATATCAATTTATAATGTTGCTGAACTTTCTAACAAAGCCTATAATTTAACTTTTACAAAAAATAACATTCTGACGGCTTTTCAAAAGACCGAAATCTGGCCATTCGAGCCAAACACATTTTCAGAAGCCGATTTTTAATGTCGGCAGTAACCGATCGTCCTGACCCCAATGGGTCTTCAAATAATCAACATGATGTTGCATCTTCCACACCTGTAGATGATGGTGCTACAACAAGTAGTGGCACTACATCATATTTGTCTCCTGAATTGGTTCGGCCATATCCGAAACAGGTCTGCGGAAAACTGATGGACGTGGTAGGAAGAGAGGAAAAACTCGTATACTTACCGATACCCCAGAGAAGAACGAATTGCTGCTCGAAGATCAAAAGCGGCAGGCTCCTAGTTTAAGAGCCAAAATTTCAAAAAAGGTGCTTGTAGAAAGTTCAACAGAATCTGATGACTCAGAAGTGTGTCAAGATTCATCTGATAATATTGATGAAGCGGATCCTAATGATCAGTTTGATTTTGATTGAACAACAGTTAAAACTGGTGACTTTGTAGTTGTGAGATTTGCTACCAAAAAAACTCTTGTGCATTACGTGGGTGTACTTGTGAATGATATAAACAATGAAGGATGGTGTGATGTTAATTTTCTTCGCAAAAATCACGGCCAGCAGATGAATTTTGTTTGGCCTATGCTAAAAGATATTGCTTCTATCGAGGCAGAGAACATTGTTATGAAGCTTCCAGAACCACAGAAAACCGGAGGCACAGAGAGAACGCGTGCGTCGGTTCATTTTGAAATAAACTTGGCAAAATTCCAAAGAATTCAATAACATAGTTAATTTCAAATATAAACTTTAAAAATCAACTTTCTCTTGTTTTCCTTAGAAAGTAACTGCTTTTCGTATAGCTGTCCCATTCCACCTGCCAATTGTCCCATTCCACCTGTCATCAGGAGGAATGGGACGATTTCCACTATGCTCTTTGAACTAATTTTCTTTCTATTTGAAATTATATGAGTGAGCAAATTTTAGTTCTTTTGGTAACCTATATATATATATATATATATATATATATATATAAATCAAAAGTTCTAATGTATGTGCCATGTACGCTCTGAAAACAAAAAAACAAGTGAAAATGTCCCAAACCTCCCCCACCCTCCCCTATACTACGACAACTATTAACCTATTCGAGTGCTTGTGCCTAAATTATTACTTATATCTTAACTCGCTTTCCTGAGTTACTATTATTTAGTAACTGAATATTGTGCATTTTTCTAAACCGTATTATATTTTTGTGTTTATGTATTTCTATGTGCGTTGTGATTGAAGTCTAGTCGCTAAAATTATATATTTCTACCAACCTACGGTTTGTTTCTTGTGTCTACGAGTTCCTAATGGCTCTAAAAGATCTATTATACGCAATACTAGGTGGCGCCTTATACATTTCTAGTGCAGTATAAAAGCTTTTGTCCTAACGATTCTAAGTAAGCCCACGACCACTCCGGACTACGGGAACTGCCGGCAAGATTTTCTAACTCTGTTTAGTTTTTTGGTTTATTTACAAATAAACCGTAACGCATATAATAAAATTGTGTAGTCAATAATATTAAAGCATAATAAATTCTCTTCTAATACTTACTATATTTACCATTAATTGCTGTAAAATATTTATCGCTTTTATCTCATTATAATCAAAGAATAATTTAATAACTGCTATGACATTTTTTCGCATAACTGATTAGAAAGAAAGTTTGAAGATAAGAAAGACAGTAAAATGTAAAATAGGACAAAAAACTTTAAAGATTAAGAATTGTTCATGGAGCAACAGAAACTACTATTACTTCATGAAGAACCTTATAGAATTAAGGGAAAGCGACACAGTTTTTAAAATTTAAACGTTTAGATGTTTACGAAGGAATATTATCGCAGATATTTGTAGGCGACTTGAAATTTAAGAAAGATTAAGAAACAAAATACCTCACTACAGCGAAATATTTGCGCTTTTAATTTTTTAATTAATTACAGTTAAATATTACTCATATTTCTAAATGCTTTAAAGAGATACTGTAACGATAAAAACAAAAGAAGCTCTGTATTGAGATAAACATGCTCTTCATCTTTCAATTAAAACTCTGAACCCAGCAAAATTCAAAACACTAAAGCAACATTTAATATTTACGTAAACTTTAATTTTGAGAAAATGTTAATGCATTTGCCTAAACTCCAAGCGCACCAATGCTACTATATTAATCAGTCCTTCTAGACAGCGAAAGACGAAGAAAGTTATAATTTCGTGGTTTAGTATTAAAGCTATCCTATTACACATGATTCTAGATTACTTTGAGCGTCCTACGCAAAAGTTTGTAATACGTTTTCGACATACGACTACTTTATTATGAGACAAACAATAATGTATACATAAACAAAAAAACTTGAATTTTTGATTCAAGATGAGTAAATAAGCATTCTAAATGAGTCAAAAGTTTGAACATATTTTTAAATAAATGTTAGATACCCTTCGTATAATTTGAATACTTTTTATTACTATGACCAGCGGCGGCTTGTCCATAGGGTCATTTGGTCAATGACCTCCCAAAATTTGGACAATATATAAAAAATATTAATTATCCTGCGTTTTATTAAAATAGGTAATTTACTCGCAAAATTCGCAAGTATAATAACTTCAAATTTATCAGCTGTCGTTCGTAATTCATACTCCTCAACCTTGAGCTGGCGGTGCGAATTGTCCTCATTGAGTTAGATCTACCCGGAAAAACTGCAGCGCCCGAATAAACGCCAATGTCCGAAGCAATAATCAACTTTGGGTCATCAGCCGGGTCCCGCAGTTTACGTTGGTTTCGAATAGGGTGTACATCTACGCTCGATTTTTGATTCGATTTTCGCGTGTTTTAAATCAATTTAAGAATTTATATTGATATTTTTTACTGTTGTGTTGTTTTGTAAAAATACTATTTTTGGTTCGAGTGTGCATGCGCTATTATAGAAAATGTCGGTAGTGCAGAAAATTAAACAACTAAAAGTGCTAACGAACTTAATTTTATAAAATTTGCTGAGTTCAAGGCTAATAGTCGTCCTTGCCACAACTAAGTTTACGACAAACTAGCAAAGACAAAAATAAAGATGTTCATCGAAACTTTCGCAAGGTAATGTACGATTTAGCTGACTGTATATGTGGTTGTGAAGTATCAAACGTATTTTACTGTTTTGTTTGTTTATTATTTTCTAAAGACTCGTTATGGTGCAAATCCGGTGTAAGCGATTTAAAACATTTAAAAGAGAAAATAAAAAACATGCTTCGTCTGCAGAACACATGAAATGCTCGGTAAATTTTGCAACCGTAGGAAATGTTGATATTCGTACACAGCTAGACAATGCTTATAGAAAATCTCTTAGAGATTCTAATGAAAATGTTTCGAAAAATCGCTATATTTTGAACAAAATGGTAGATTGTATAAAATTTTGCGGTGCATTTGAGTTATTTATATTTGTTTAAGTATGCCTATTTTTTAAATTAATTTTTGACCCCCAAGCATGATTGACCACGAGCCACCACTGACTATGACGTCAAAGGGTGCAACTATTTATTTTTATTATTATGATTGTAGAAATAGTTGCTTGGTAGCGCATTTATTGTATATAAATGATGTGTGTTCATTTCATCTAAATCGCCAGGTGATGTTACCGCACACGTGCATGTAAGTATTTAGTTAAATAAACACGAGTTGTCGACTTGTCCAGTTTTTCTTTTGTTTCTTTTTCTTTTAATAAAACAATCTTATTCCTCACATGTATCATTGTATATTGAGAATTGTACTCCAATTAAAATAAATGTATATTTAGTATCTACTCTTAAAAAAATGTTGACACACTATTTTTCTACTTTGCAGTTTTTTATCTGTGATAAAATACTTGGCCACGCAACAAGCTGAGGTGCTGATAATCTGTGCTTAACCCTTCCGCTCCAGTGTATCCATATACATATGGATATTCATATACATAAATCGTAGGATTGCTTTAAACTGATAGTGTATCTCCTCTTTAAATTATTGGGCTGGTATTTGACATATATGTGTAGATACATTGGTAGGATGTTAAATTAGTACATAAATAAACTTGTTGCGACAGGAAGTGTGAGTCATATCGGCGGTATAGATTGCTGTTGCGGATATTTCTATGCAGTTTTCATTAGTTTGCTTGTGAATTTAGTCGTGTTCCGTAGACAATGTCTGATTTAGAAACCGACAGTGATTTTAGTTGCGATGAAAATGAATATTCATCAACAGATGAAGAAGTAACAATCGAACCTGTGCAAATGGAAGATTGGACAATAATTACGGACCCGTTTGATGACAAAGTACCTAGAGACGTGTCAGATTATAATTCTGAATATGACTTTCACCCAACCATAGACTTGGAAGAATGTAAAGATGCCGTGGTATGTTTTGAAAGTTTTGTAAGCCCTAGAAATGTATTTTGAAGAGAATCCAACAACACTTAAAATTTTTGGTCTTGCATTCAAACCAGTAGAAACAAAAGAAATGTACGTATTTATGCACTTTTTAACGGGTCTGGTAAAATGTACACAAATTTCTGACTACTGGAGCAAAGATAACCTATGCTCTGGGCCAGCTGTTTTTCACAAATCCGCAATCGTTTCTTGTCACTTTTAAAATTTATTAGATTTTCACCTCCCGATCTCGTAAGACCTTAAGCTCCACTAACTAGATTAGGAGTAGATCCTTAGTAGATCCTGGTTCAACCTTTGCTATCGATGAACAGTTGATGTTCTACAAAGGCCGTCTTCATTTCCGGCAATATATAAAAACCAAACGAAGCAGATTTGGCATCAAGATATTTTCTTTATGTCCTATCGCGCCTAACCTTCGTGGATATACCTGGAACTTTTGCATATATATTGGTAAAAATATATATGATTTATCACATATACCCGGCACAGAAAATCTTTCATTTTCTGAAAAAATAGTTGTACACCTCTGTCAAAATGTTCTCAATACTCATAGGGAAGTTATTGTTGATAATTATTACAATTCAAAGCGTCTAGCTGAATTCTTGCTAAGCCAGAACACTTACATTACGGGAACTATCAGGACAAACAGGGGTGTCCCAAAAAAATTGACCGAAATACCTTTAGAACTAAATCAAGCATGTTTTGTTCCTAAAGAAATGTTACTTCTAGTACGTTACAAAGACAAAAAGGATGTTTACGTTTTAACCACTAAACATGCTAGTGGTTTTTGCAAAAACAACGGTATAAAGTTGGAGGATATACAGTGTATTACAATAAACCAAAGCACATAGAATTTTATAACCAAAACATGGGATCGGTTGATGCTGTTGACCAAGACACAGAACCGTATAGCCCTCTACGAAAGTCATATACAGCAGATGTTGCTAAATTTAAAGGTCTTATATACCCAAGCACACGACAAAAAGGTTTCAATGTACACATATACGAAATAATGTTGTCGAGATATTCTCATGAAGTACAGTGAAGGTTATAGAAAAATGTCGGAAGAAAGTCAGCCATCTACATCGAAAGCATTTCACGGAATGGCAGATTTTTCAAAAGAAGATGGAAAAAACGAGCCTTGCAGAAAGTGTGTGTAGTCTGTAAGAAACAAGGCATAAGAAAACTAACAAGAAAATGCTGCATTGGCTGTACTGGCAATCCCGGCCTCTGCTCGATGGAACATTTCCAAATTTTTCATAAGTAGGTTTTTCATTTTTATATTTTGCGTTACATAAGATTGTGTTAGTGTTTAGAATTATTTTCTTGTTTATTTTGCAAATAAAATGTTTAGAAAAAGTGTATTTCTTAGTTATTTGCAAATGGTGAATGATTTTTCACAAAATAAAAACCTTCCACGATCACATTTTATTTTTTTTAAGTGTTGCTTATATATTTAATAAAGAACTTTAAAGATTTCTATTTATTAAAAAAGTTAGTAACTGGTGTGTGTAGCCGTACTTTAAAATAACGCCTGGAGCGGAAGGGGTTAATTGTTAGAGTTTTCTTTACCTATGAAAATGCATCTTTTTTTAATAGTTATGTCTTTGTCATCGAAAGTTGTTGAATCTGTGGCGTTCACTCTTAAGAACAAGTGTTTAATGTATAACTCCACATCGCCCCTATACTAATATTGTGATGAAATTTTGTTGAAAAAGATGATAAAAAAAATAGCGTTTTAGAAAAAAAAAGTTCAAACGAAGGATGCAGATAATCCTTGAAAATCCACCTGAAATTAATGACACAAAATTTTTCCTAAAGAACAAAAGGAAATAGTTTTTCTATTTGTTGTACCATTTTTTATACGTTATAATATAATTTGATTTATTTTTCTTGGTTACATCGATTTCTTTCCCTATAAGTTTTTAAGAAACTGATACATACAATAAGTTTCTTTAATCTTGTTAAGGTTGAATTGTTTGATAAAAGTATCAGCGAGAAACACATTTTAAAACTTGATAAATATGTAGTAGTAGTATTTAGACACTGATGCAATATACCAACTAAAATATTAATTAGTTTTTAATCCTTTTTAACAAGAATTATGAATAATTTTTTTGTAAAAGATACACTGTTCTGGGCTACTTCTACTTGATATTCTTTAAAAACATTCCAGTAGAAAGCAGACTTTTTGTGGTTGTTAACTAGTTTTCCAAATTTCTAAAAATAAGTTTTCTTGAACAAGTTAAGCTAATTTTCACCTGTTTTTTTTTCCTTTTCGCGCAGAACTTCACGCATCTCGATACGTATATACTAGCCTTTAGTCAGAATTTTTAACTGTCAAAAAATCATAATAAACAGACTTGAAATATAATACAATATATACAATAATTTTGGTAATACATGTAGAATGAAACCTATATTGATTAAAAAAGATTATTTAAGACAGAGAGAATATTAAATTTTAAAGGTGGTCTTTAATTATTTAAAAAAAATTGGGGCAAAAATAATATATAGTTGACAAATTACAGTTGTAAAAGAATAAACAAATTTAACAAATAAAAAATAGGTAAAATTGTTAAAATACTTGAAAAGTATCAAGTGTTAACTAAAATAAAATAATGGTAGGTATAGCTAGCATTTTGAAAACATAGAAGCCCCTGTTAAAAAAATTAACTGAATCAAAAGTAATGTTAAAAGTATTGCATTTTTGACTAATTTGACAATCATGGCACACTGATATTTGATATTTATGACGAATTAATCATTATTTAAAAGAATTTAAAATAACTCAAACAGTATACATTTTAGCCACAGAGAACGCTGGGACAGGACAAAAGATGAACCTTGTAGACAAGGTTGCCTTAATGCAAATGCATTTTTCTTATGTGTTATGTTACGAGTCGACACTAGATGTCGCAACACTTATTGTTAACATGTTCTATTATAATAAGGAACTCAAAGAAAATTGAAGTTGTCAAAGTTTGACCTTGTTTTTGCATACCCTGTAAAATTTGAAACATTTGCGGCCTTATGCATAGTTTGAAATTAAAACGGTACTAACAGTTGTGTTTAACCGTAAACAGTATGGTGACATAAATAAACTGTACTAACTTTAGTTCAGTTTAAAGATTTAAACCATTGAAACTCCATGTTTAAATATCAGTTTAACCTAACTTTTTTATACAAAAATAACTCATATAAGAAATTACTCTAACCACTGTATATTTTGTGTTTCAATTATAATGTATGTCAATTTTGATGTAAATGAAGAAATAGAAAAGAGATGATGCTGATTTAATGAGATTAATAATAAATAGACCAAAACTTTAGAAAATACAGAAACATACGACTCGCATTATTAATTTAATAGAAAATCTTCAACACTATATGAGCAGAGGTTTTAGCAAAGAGCATTGGTTTTAGCTACTATGTATAAGATATTTGGCCAAAAGTTATGAGAATGAATTTCGTAGAAATGTAGGTAAAACAAACTTGACGAGATTTATTTTATTATCAAAGTAGTATATCGGGAGATTCATTTAGAGGTACTTCCTCAGTAGTGTTTGACATTCCATAATGGAAAGACTTAACCTGTAATCTCGACGAAATTTGGTTCATACAGTGAAACCATGGCTTTACTGCGAGAACGATTCGGTGAACAGTTCATTTCACGCGTTGGACCAGTGAATTGACAGGCTAGATCATGTGACATAACACCTCCTGACTTGGATAAGCCGGCTACGATTGAGGCATTGAAGGCCAATTTTGCTCGAGTCATTGGCTAAATACCACTCGAAATTGAAAATTGGAACTTCCGAGTGGACCATGCTAACTGTAGTTACGGCCTACATTTGAAAGCAATTATCTTTAAAAAATAATTTAAATAATGGTTCTTTTATATGATAATAAAGATTATATAAAAAAATTGTTTTTATTCATTTTTGAATTTAAAAAAAGTACTTCTAAAGGAATCACTTCTTACATTACAAATACGGTTGGAATTAGTTATCTTCCTTTTCTTTTTTGACTACCAATTGCTTCTTATGTTGATAAAGTTTGTGATCTTGTTGAATTTTGTTATAATTTCTTTTTTTGTTCAATGTGAACATTACTTTTCCATAAGAGCAAATTAAACATCTCTATATTTTTCTCTGATTTAAAATCAAATATGTTTTATCTGAAATTGAATTACTAGAAGTCTACCACCAGTCTGGAGTTTGCATTGTTCTTTTTTTTTTTTGGCATTTTGAGTCTCTTTAACTGCTCCTGAATCTCCTTTGAGTACGGTTATATCAACAATATGTTCGGTAATTGATTCTTCCTTTTGTTTGTGTTGTGTCTATTTGAGCAGTTAGAAAGAAAAAACGGTGTTTCAATCTTCGTATCACAACTTTTTTTCTTATGCTTGCTACCTTCTTTTTTCTTCTATTATAACCACAAATTCTCTAATATTACCTATTAAACTATGTCCTTCTTCACATGACCAGTTGTCAGATCGTATCTATTTTAGAACCTGTACTAAATTGCAGTGTTGTCAGATTGAAAGCTGTCATAAATTGAGTTTAGTTAATACTCTATTTTGGATAACTTTGCATATGAATCATTAGTTTGGAACTTGCAAACTTTAGTTCGGTTTTAGTTAGTACTCAGTAGTTAAGAACATGGAGCTAACGACAAATTGGACGTCGACAGTAACTTCAACATTTGTTGGTTCAGTTTCGAATTAAGAGCTTTGAAAATTTTTGCAAGCCTTCTACTTTGCTGTGAATCTGCTCTCTGCACATTTAAATACGGTCTGTCACTGTCACAATTACCCATAATTCCATAAATTAAGTGAGGTGTGGCTATTTTCACTTCGTTTTTTGGTGCAGGACGCGGTGGACCTCCTCCTGAAGCCATCTGATAATGTCTTTAGTATGTCAGTTCTATTTTTCGAAGTCTTTTTATTTTGTCCTCAACATCATTTTAATTGAATTATTGTTCTCGAGAATATAAGTTCCGGCTACACAATATTGCTAAAGTTTTTAAACAAACCAAATTCATTGTGTTTCTAACAACATATACACATGCTTTTGTATGCAAGAATGTGACAAAAACACATTATATTATTGTAGTTACAGCATAAGACTAACTATGGAAATCATTGCAGTAATTAAAAAGTCTTTTTATAAAAATCGCGAATATTCAGCAATTAATTTAGTAATTAGTAACACACAAACGCCACTAACGACCCGTGTAAAAAATATAGTTTGTTACTCGATTAGAATCAGAATTAGACTCGCCTCAAATTTTTATTCTAACTTGTAACAGTACATACTTTAGTGTTTCCAAAAAACGAATTAAAATTGTTAGTTATTTTACTCCAAACCTTCCTGTTTTCTTTTAATGGATGTTGCGTCTGTTTTTTTTTTTGCTTTAGTTTTAAGGTTTTGAAGGATTAATTGTTTCAAATTGTCTTTTTCCGCGGTAGTGTACGCTAAAATTTCAGACATTTTGAACAACTGACAAATTACCCCACTTCTCTTACTGGAAAGCTGATATATTTTCAAGATTATTAGTACACCCTTGGGCCGATCTGTCTTCCACTCAGCAAATTGCTGATTTTTGACTTTAATTATTACCTAAGCAGCGGGTCTTCGAAGAGACGATTCTTAGCTTTTCTCTGACAACTCACTGGCACGATGTCTATTCATACCTGTGTCAACTAATCGTAAATCTTCTGGCCAACGCTTCGGAGGAACCGAAATTGGGAAATGCAATCCTGTGTTTTCTCAAAAACATCAAAATCATTTTCCATTCAGTCAACTGCTTAAATTAGCTACACAACTGTGACAGCAAATATGAGGAACCCATCTCAATCTTAATTTCCAATGGTCCATCCAAAATGGTAGCTTTGGGGTTGAATTTATCGGTTTTCGTTGTTGGTGATGGGTAAACTGTCACCGCACATTTGACAAAAAAAATTAGGTAGATTTGTGTTCAACCACAATTTTATACTTTTAAAGAAACGGTCACTTATTTTCAAAGATAATTATTTCTTTCAAGTTACAACCATAATTCTGGACTGGAAGCCTTAAAATAATTTAAAAAGTTTAGAAAAACTTTAAAACACATTTTATTAAAGTCTTGACAAAATATTGACGCAAAATTACATTCATTTATAATCAGCCGCATTTCAAAAGTGTTAAAATTCGAATCTTCGCTTTTTGTGACGCCTCGATTTTCGTGACTTACGTTTGGATTTCCCTTTCGATTTACTGCGCGATCTTGAACGTTTAGCACTGAATATACCGGGAACCAAATCTTTCAAAATATATTTATTTCCTCTCACTTTCTTTATAGCACCAAAATTTATGCCGCTTCGTAGAGCACTCTTTATATATCTTCCATAACTTTCTGGTAATTTGTATTTATCGGAAATATAATCCGTCACTTCTTCATAGGACGCCCCTTTAGGACTTAAATGATCAAGAGCATATATTAAGTAAAAAGATGCGTTCCTTGCGTTAGATATAGGAGCCATTATAATTAAACTTAAAATTTCAAAGCCACAGTGGCGAACAAACCAAAATTATTTTATGAAATGTTTTACTGTCAAATTTATTTACCATATCAATTGTCTAGGTATCAAAACAAACAACGTTTTCTAGATTCAGTTCTGCCAAACAGTTCATGATCAGAGCGATTATATTATTTACAAAAAACCTTCCGTAATAGCTTACCCAAACAACTTTAGTTAATACAACATTTTATAGAGATACAAAATTAATGATGTCATTGGTGTAGGAGCCCTACAAATTTGAATGGTGTTTTAGTAGATTCGTTTACATTATAATCCGAAAGAATTCAGGCAATGAAAATACGATTCTAGTCCGAATCTGTTGTTAGTGTCAATAAATCATGATATTTTTTTATAGTTAAAGCACCAAATAACAGCCACTGTTACAAATTAAACTTGATTCAATTACTACAATTTTACATAGCCCAAAATAAAATATGAAATATAAAAATAAAAATTATCGTTGAATTAGATTATTAGATCCTCGGTAAAATCATAATCAAAAAATTAGACTTTGATTTCTAAGGGAATATACTAAAAATTACACAACTGAATTTACCAGATCCAGTTAAACTCAGGTCACAGAGTACTCCGCCTGTAAAGGTAATTTGGAAAGAGGCTTTAGAGAAAATTTATGGCAAAAATGCATCGAATATTGTGAAAAATTTTATTTGATTGGTGGAACGTTAAAAAACAAGTAGACGTCATTGCTGAACCTTTAATTATAAACACAGGAAATTCTAGCTCAGAGAGTAGTGCATCGGATAGTGTCGCATAACTCCCCATCTTATTTCATACGATGTGGAATAAAAGCTAACGTATTGCCAATTTTAACGTAAGACAAACTTTCTACATTTAGTTGAGTTGACGTGTCTGTTACTCTTCGCAATTAAACCAAATTTTTAGTATTTACAATGACATTTTAACTGACAACTAATAAAAAATACTGTAGCTAACGTTTAAAGATTATCACCAAGTCAACTAAGGTGACAATACTAGACGCCGTAAACCAAACTTGTAAGTTAGTGTTAGAAGCATAAATAAACAAAAAGAAAGATAAACGAAAATCGAGATAATGTTTAAAACAAGCGTTTACCGCAGAACACCACATTGCTGAGATAACAGAATATAAAATTGCGTCCTATAAGGTCCTTGTACAAAGTTTCATAAAAATCGGACGGGTGGTTTCTCTATATCTTGTTTACATACGGACGGACATAATTTTTTTTTGCTTCAATGTAACGTACTAACTCTATTTCGACGGAAAAAGTAAACTAAAAGGTGTTAAAATTTTTGGTTTGAAAACCGTCGCAAAACTCCCCTTCTTATTTCATAAGATGCAGAAAAGAGTTTAGCGCTGAACTTCACGCCGCCTCGATATGTACGAGGGCCGTTTAGAAACTAACCTCCGGTTGATTGAAAAAAATACACCAAGTTAAGTAAAAATATTTTAATATATACATCTTACAACTACATCTTTGCACTATTTTTCGACATAGTCTCCATAACGATTGAGGCACTTATCATATCTCTTCACAAGCTTTGAAATTCCTTCTGCATAAAAATCACCCGCTTGTGCCTTGAGCCAGCCTGTGACCGCATCTTTGAGCTCTTCGTCGTCATCAAACCGCTGGGACCCGAGCCATTTCTTCATATGCATGAAGAGGTGATAATCGCTTGGCGCCAGATCTGGGCTGTAAGGTGGATGGTTGAAAACGTCCCACTTGAAGGACTCAAGAAGGGCTGTTGTTCTACGAGCAGAGTGAGGACGGGCGTTATCCCATTCACGGACAACTCCTTCACTCATAACTTTTGGTCCGTACACGGCACAAAGCTCACGATGAATAGCTGCTGCAGAGTATCCTTTGGCTGTAAAAACCTTATAACAGCACGCACTTCACATTTGGCGGGATTTTCTATTGCAGCACACATTTCAAACTGCCACAAAAACTAAACTAGCGCAGGTACGATATTCACTCGACTACGGCTTGATGCCGACTGACCTGCTGAGCGCGTGAATTAACAGATGGCGCGCGCTACTCCTCCCACTACCCGCACTATGACCAATCGGAGGTTAGTTTCTGAATGGCCCTCGTATATACAAGCCTTTGGACTGAATTTTTAATTGTCAAAAAAATAATAATAAACAGACTTGAAATATAATACAATATATACGATAATTTTGTAATACATGTAGAATGAAACCAATATTGATTAAAAAAAATTATTTGATACAGAGAGAATATCAAATTTTAAAGGTGACTTAACTTTAATTATTTGAAAAAAAATTAGGCCAAAAATAATATATAGTTGATAAATTACAGTTGTAAAAGAATAAACAAATTTAACAAATAAAAAAATAGATAAAATTGTTAAAATACTTGAAAAGAATCAAGTGTTAACTAAAATAAAATAATGGTAGGTATAGCTAGCATTTTGAAAACATAGAACCCCTAAATTATAAAAAAATGATTACAGAAATAAAACAATATAAACATTCAATACCCGATAGTTTAATCGTATTGTTTTTACGTTAATTGCAAGTTAATTGTGCGTTACAAAATGAATATCATTATTGTATTATTTATGTTTTTTTTAAAATGAGGTATAAGTGTTTTTTAATTTTCTATTTAATTTTTAAAATGTTACATTTACATTTTATTTAATTAATATTTAAATAAAATTTTTATCAAAATTACTCAAGCATTGCATTTAATACTTAAAAATCAATTTATTTTAGGCACACTATCCAAGCCAACATTGACGTTTGTAACACAGTTTTCAGTCTGTTGAAATTTATTAAAATTTTAAAGAACACAAATTACTGAGTTTTTTCAATATGTTATTAATTAATATTGATGGAAGTTTTTGTATTTCTAATTTGGAGTGTTAAAAAATTAAGCAAAATGTGTGTCTTACGACATCTCGTGTACAACATTGACACGTATGAATAGTATAAACTAAGAAAAATGCCAACAGTTAATTGTAACGACATGTGTGCGTTTAAAGTGCATAGCGCTATCTAAGCGACAGCTTTAATGCTTGGAACACACGTGTGTTGATAAAGCCAAGTAAAACTTGTACAGAAGCATAATGTTATGCTTTTTGCTTATGTTCATTGCTCCACGAGAGTTTAAAAACCAACCGCCGTCTTGTACAGTTGTATACCGCACTTAAGTATACACCTCTGATGAGCTCATAATAAGAGCGAAATGCGGCATCAGGTGTTCTTTCGTTGCGTGTTATGCTTCTGTACAAGATTTACTTGGCTTTATCGACACACGTGTGTTTCAAGCATTAAAGCTGTCGCTTAGATGGCGCTATGCATTTTAAACGCACACATGTCGTTACAATTAACAGTTGACATTTTTCTTAGTTTAAAAAAATTAACTGAATCAATAGTAATGTTAAAAGTATTGCATTTTTGACTAATTTGACAATCATGGCACACTGATATTTGATATTCATGACGAATTAATCATTATTTAAAGGAATTTAAAATAACTCAAAAAGTATACATTTTAGCCACAGAGAACGCTGGGACAGGACGAAAGATGGACCTTGTAGACAAGGTTGCCTTAATGCAAATGCATTTTTCTTATGTGTTACGTTACGAATCGACTCTAGATGTCGCAACACTTATTGTTAACATGTTCTATTATAATAAGGAACTCAAAGAAAATTGATGTTGTCGAAGTTGGACTTTGTTTTTTGCATACCCTGTAGAATTTAAAACATTTGCGGCCTTATGCATAGTTTGAAATTAAAACGGTATTAACAGTTGTGTTTAACCGTAAACCGTATGGTGACATAAATAAACTGTACTAACTTTAGTTCAGTTTAAAGATTTAAACCATTGAAACTCCATGTTATAATATTAGTTTAACCTAACCTTTTATACAAAAAATAACTCATATAAGAAATTACTCTAACCACTGTATATTTTATGTCTCAATTATAATGTATGTCAATTTTGATGTAAATGAAGAACTCAATGAAAATTGAAGTTGTCGAAGTTTGACCTTGTTTTTTGAATACCCTGTAGAATTTGAAACATTTGCGGCCTTATGCATAGTCTAAAATTTAAACGTTACTAACAGTTGTGTTTAACCGTGAACCGTATGAATAGACATAAATAAACTGTACTAACCTTAGTTCAGTTTTAAAGGTTTAAACCATTGAAACTCCATGTTTAAATATCAGTTTAACCTTACTTTTTTATACAAAATTAACTCATATAAGAAATTACTCTAACCACTGTATATTTTGTGTTTCAATTATAATGGATGTCAATTTTATTGTAAATGAAGAAACAGAAGAAGATATGAAGCTGATGAAATGAGATTAAAACAAATCGACCAAATTTAGGAAATACAGAAACATACAGCTGGCGTTATTATTAATTTAATAGAGAATCTTCAACACTATATGAGCATTGGCTTTAGATACTATAAGATATTTGGTCAAAGCTTATGAGAATTAATTTGGTAGGAATGTAGCTAAAACAAACTTGACAAGAATTATTTTTATTACGAAAGTATTATACATTACAAATACGTTTGGAATTAATTATCTTCATTGCTGCATCGTTTTTTTTTTGACTACCGATTCCTTCTTATGTTGATGTAGTTCGTGATCTTGTCGAATCTTGTTATTAATTCTTTTTTTGTTCAATGTGAACATTACTTTTCCATAAAACACCTCTATCTTTTTCTCTAATTCAGAATCCAATATGTTTTATCTGAAATTGATTTACTAGAATTCTACCACCTGCCTGGGGTTTGCATTGTTTTTTTTGTGACATTTTTTAGTCTCTTCAACTGCTCCTAAATCTCCTTTCAGTACGGTTATATTTTACAACATGTTCGGTAATTGATTCTTCCTTTTGTTTGTGTTTTGTCTATTTGAGTAGTTGGAAAGGAAAAACGGTTTCATTCTTCGTATTAAAGTAATTATTAGTTACCTTCTACCCTCATATTTTTTGGATAGTTTTTCATGTCACAACTTTTTTTTGCTTATGCTTGTTATTTTCTTTTTTCTTCTACGAGGCGTGTTTTTAAAGTAAGTACCGTTTTGCCATAAAAAAATAACAAATAAATATTTTTTATCAAATTTTTTTTTATTTGAAAGACTATACTTTACTCTACTTTTCTACATAATGTCCACTAATATTAAGGCACTTATCGTATCGTGGGACCAGCTTTTGAATTCCGTCGTCAAAGAAGGACGCCGCCAATTTAGAATTAGAAACTTTTTCAGAGCACCTATCTAAAACGCCTTACACGCACTGTTTCAATTTATTTGTAGTTTCACTATCTAATAGACCACTTACTGAGAACAACTCTGTATACTAAGGTAAGAAATTAATCTTGAGCGATCACATGATAACAACTTAAGTTCATTAAAACACGTTCACGTGAAAAAAATGTTTTCGAAATTGCTATTATTAGTGTAATTTTTTTAAAGAAAGAAATTGTAATAACTGTAATCTACCAACCAATACCGTTTACCCCCGGTCACATAAAAACAACTTAATTTAATAAAAATTAATTTACGTAAAAAAAGATTGTTTTTGAAATTGTTATTATGAATGTAATTTTCTTCAAGGAAGAAATAGTAATAACAGTAACCTATCAACTAACACCGTTTGCCCCAGATTACATGAACACAATTTAAATTGGTTAAAACAAAACAAAATAATCTCTCTTAATACAAGTAACAAGTTGCAAGCAAATTTTTGTGTGTTTATTTGTTTTCGTAATTTTTTTTATAAACGGGGAGGAAGTACGCAAGGAAAAAGTCGATAGGGGAAAGTATTTCGGGGAGCACAGTACGCGGGAAGAAAAGCACGCGGGGAGGAAAGTATGCGTGGAAGAAAGTGTGGATACCTTTAATGACACCATTAGAAAATACCATTACTCCTGCAGAAAACAGATATAATTGTGCCCATATAAGGACTCGGAATACTGTAAAACGGACATTTGAAGTTTGGAAACGTAGATTTCATTGTCTTGCCAGAGGTCTAATTAATCCCCCTAAAAAATGTTGTACAATAATAGTTGCCTGTGATATTTTTTTTTTAATTTAGAAGAAAACAATGTAGATGAAGTACAAGAGATTCCCCATCATCGTGCCCTTAATGAACTTGGATTTGGTGTTTGACGTGCACTTATTCAACGTTATTTTCGTAAATAAGAAAAGAAAAGAAACTTAACAATAATAAAAATAGAATATAAAAACAGAAAATAAATATGAGATAAACAAATAAATGTTTTGATAATAAAATAGGTAAACGATACACAGTGAAAAAGAAACTTACGAACAATAAATAAACATAATATAAAAAGTAGAAACCTAACTTACAGCATATTGTCTTTTTCTTTTTTAAATTTAACTACTTCTAAATTTTCTTGCCAATCTGCATATTTAATTGATGTATTTGATCATTGTTTAACTTTTCCAGTCCTGCATTTTTTATACGGACCGCCATTATTTTTTTTTCAATAGCTTTTTGACGTATATCTGTTCGTTTTAGTTTTGGTGCAGGTTGGGATTTAGAAACTGGTGAATTAATTGTATCCAAAACTGGTACAGTTGATGTGCTTGGTACCGCCGGTAAAGGTTGCAGTAGCTCAGAACATGGAACTAACGACGAATTGGACGTCGACGGTAACTTCAGCATTTGCTGGTTCAGTTTGGGATTCAGAACTTTAGAAATTTGCTGCAAGGCTTCTACTTTACTGTGCATCTGCTTTTTGCATCTTTAAATACGGTCCGTCGCCGTCACAATTACTCAGGATTTCTTAGGTTAAGTGAGGTGCAACTACTTCTACTTCGTTTTTTTTTATTTTCTTCAGTATGATAGTTCTATTTTTCGAAAACTTTATATTTTGTCCCAACATCTTTATAACTGAATTGTTGTTCTCTAGAATATAAGTTCCGTCTATACAAAATTGCTAAAATTTTTGAAACAAATCAAACTCATCTGGCCTTGTGTTTCTAACAACATATCAACCATGTTGTGTATGCAAGAATGTCACAAAAACACATTTGGTATTTTAGTTAATTAGCATAAGATTAACTACGGAAATTATTGTAGTAATGAAAAACAATAGTAGATTATACCATTAAGAGTAGAAGTACAAAAAGACCTTCTACTCTGAATGATATATACTATTTTATCTGCAAGTGGGACAATAACAAGTTGAATCCTTGTACATACGACGCACAGAGGGATATTTAAGGAATCTACGCGGCCAAAAGTCAATCTAACTAATTTGGGAAAGCCCAACTAAAATCAAGTACCTGAGTTAGGGGACATTCCAGTGAACAATATGCAGCACCTCCCATCCTTCTCCCTCGCACACCGCCTGCTCTGTCGTCGTCATTTGCAATTCGATCATCGAAATCTAGCATACGTATTTTTTCTGAGTGATTTTGTAAAAACGCTTTTATTGTGAATAATTATTTTTTTACCTTAATCTTGTTTGGAAAAGTGATGCATTCTAATTCTACAGGTAATTAACCTATTTTATTGTAATATATTTTTTTCATTTTATTCTATAAATGTATACTTTTGACGTTTTAAAAGTAATATTTTTAAAAGACTGATTTTCCAACGAAGTGCATACTTATCAAGCCATAAGTTATAGTATCGGGGTAGATCCGGCATTCCTTTTTATTAATATTACAACTTCGAGTTTTGAGTAGTACGGAATCAAAAAATTAACCTGCGAAAATCAGCGATTTGGAAAATCTCAGTACTTTTACTTTTTTCCCACGAAAAATTCTGAATATGTGAATGAAGTTTAATAAATTTAAAAGCAACATTTTGAATGTTTCAGGTGGATTGGGTACTTCGGGAGTACGGATAGTGACCCGCAGACATCTATTCGACCTTCTGAGGAAAGAAAGAAAACCACCTTTTGACGAAAAACTGGATTTCTTAAAAGACCAACTGTTGTCGCTTGAGGATTTCACTGAAGAACAATCGAAAAGTTTAAATTCAGTTTCGCACATTTCAAATCAGAAATGAAACAAAGATGGACAAAAGCCCATCGTAAGGAAGAGATTTTTTTGGAAAATAATCACCTGTGGTTAGAAGGAACATTTGAAACTCCCGTGGCTTTGCAAAATCGGCCAGGTCGACCTCAAAAACCGTTTGGAGAGTCCAGTGAAAGGAGTAAAAGGAGAAAAACAGAGTAGCTTCGCTCTACTTTTGAAGCCGGAGTTATTGTTCACGCAGCACAAGTTGAGTTGAGTAAATTTGGAAAACGGGATGCTTCCGCATTACTAAAATATATGACGAGCACCCCAACACGTGCAACAAAATATAGAAGAGCATATGCAACTTCCAAAAGTGAAGACTCTTCGCGTCTGACGCTAATACAAGCATTGAAAATGTTTATAGATGCTGATTTAACACGTAGACAATATGAAATAATTCGAAATACTAATAAGAAGTTTTTCTCGTGTTATAGTCTAATACAGCAGGTAAAAAAAGAGTGTTATCCACCCCCAGAAGCGTGCACAGTGACGAGTACCTGCGCTGAAAGCCAATTGCAACCTTTGGTCGATATTACCGTGAAACGTTTATCAGAATTCCTGGAAGAGGTCATATCAACAGTAGAAGAACGAGAAAGAGATACACTAAAAATTATATGTAAATGGGGATGCGATGAGTCGCAGCAATCGCAGTTCAAGCAAAAATTTAACAACGAAGATGATTCAGATGCAAATATTTTTCAAAGCTGCTTTGTACCTGTGCGATTAGTTTACGGAAAAGAAACCGAAAAAGTACTGTGGGAAAATCCTACACCCTCTTCTCCACGATTCTGCCGACCAATTAGATTCCGTTTCGTGAAAGAAACTTCTGACATCACAAATGAAGGAATTAAATATATCCAAAATTGTATAAAATTTCTAACCGCAACTGAAGTTGATATTGGCAGAAAAAAGTTTTTCGTCAAACATTGCTTTATATTGACAATGGTGGACGGAAAGGTCGGCAACGCAGCAACTGGCACAACATCAACAAATCGTTGCTACATCTGTGGTGCGACTTCAAAAGACTTCAATCAACTGGAAAATAAAAAAGAAAAATCTTTTGAAGCTATTAAATTTGGGTTGTCGATTTTACATGCCAGGATAAGACTTTTCGAGAGCATTCTGCACTTGGCATACAAATTGCCCGTAAAGAAATACAGGGAAAGGAAAACTGTAGAGGACAAACAAGTGAAAAAACAGAGGAAAATGGAAATACAAGCCAGGTTTCGCAAAGAAACTGGTTTGTTAGTGGAAATGCCAAAAACAAATTTTGGCAACACGAGTAGGAGATTTTTAGAGTATCCGAAATTAGGTTCAGATATTACAGGCATCAGTTACGACTTAATTTATAGGTTGAAAGTAATACTGGAAACCATTTCAAGCGGATACATGATAGATGTAGAAAAGTATGATAAATATGCAGTAGAGACTGCTCGTTTATATGTCGAATTGTACCCTTGGCATCCGATGGCACCGACTATACATAAAATAATGATTCACGGAGCAATCATAATAAAACACGCATTGCTACCTATCGGTCAACTTTCTGAGGAGGCAGCAGAAGCGCGTAACAAACATTTTAGGACATATTGGCAAGATTTTTCAAGGAAATTTTCAAGGGAATCATGTAACAGAGATATTTTCAACCGACTCCTCTTGAGCTCAGATCCGCTGCTCTATAGTATGAGGACTTTAGGGAAAAAAAAATTTGCTTAGTTTCTTCTTGAAACCATCGATATGCTTCTGCCAGCACAGCCAAACTCAATGGTTATACCATGTGAAAGTGAATCGGAACTTAATGATTAGTTTGCATTTTATTTTGCTTTCTAAACCATATTTTCATTAAATAAATACATATATTTTAGAAAACAATTGTTGTTGTATCATTTATGTCATTTAGAACCAATTAAACAAAAAATTATTTTGGCCGCTCAGATTGTTCAAATGCCCCTATGTGCGACGCTTGTTTTGCTACATGCGTTGCGTTTCGTTTTGACAATGACAGTTGGAAAATGGGAACGTAATGCACATGAACATTAGCGGCTCGTGTTAAACACCGTAGGGGTAGCCGATTAGTAATATTGGTTAATAATTTTGTTATTTTGCTTTTTTTGAGTCATTTTTATTAGATAATTCAGTTATTAAATAATGAACGTATATTTTGACTGAGTCAAGCCGACCATGGATATTTTAACTCCTAGGATTTGAAGTATTTCAACTACGACTAGAAAAAACAGTCACTTCAACGGTTTCTATAAAGATACACAAAGTCAACATTTTCGACCACTTGAAAATAAAGTCCTTTTATAAAAATCGAAAATTTTCAGCAATTAATTCGGTAATTAGTGACACGCAAACGTCACTAACAACCCGTGTAAAAATACAGTTTATCTTCAAGCTGCCGAAAATGTTAAGTTTGTGTATCTCTATAGAAACCGTTGAAGTGACTGTTTTTTTCTAGCCGTAGTCATGCCGTAGTTGAAGTACTTCAAATATTTCAACTCCTAGGAAATATCCATGGTCGAGTCGACCAAGTCAAATTTAACGCTCATTGAAAGCATTTATAGAATTTAAAATCACGATTTGTTTATCAGGTATTTAAACTTATTATTTAATAATATCTAATAAAAATTATTAATCAATATTACTTAACGGCTACAACTACGGTGTTTAACACGAGCCGCCAATGTTCATGTGCATGACATTCCCATTTCCTAACTGTCATTGTCAAAACGAAACGCAACGCCTGTATAGCAAAGCAAAAGCGCCCTAAGTAGAAAGATTCAACTTATTATTGCCCCGCTTAAAGATAAAATAGTATATATCATTCAAAGTAGAAGGTCTTTTTGTGCTTCGCCCAGTTGCCGGCCTTGACTGGCGTCTCAATCGTCACTCCTTTGGGCTCACCACAAAAAGACTTACTTATACTCTTAATGATATAACATACTATTGTTACGCGATTAGAATCAAAATTGGACTCGCCTCAAATTTTCATTCTAACCTTGTTGCAGTTTGACTATTTGTATATTGCTTATACATACTTTAGTGTTTTCAAAAAACGAATTAAAATTGTCAGTTATTTTACTCCAAACCTTCCTGTTTCCTTTTAATGGATGTTGCGTCTGTTTTTTTTTCTTGCTTCAGTTATAAGGTTTTGAAGGATTAATTGTTTTAAAATGTCTTTTTCCTCGGTAGTGTACTTACGCTAAGATTTCAGACATTTTGAACAACTTCTCTTACTGGAAAGCTGATATATTTTCAAGTTTATTTGTACACCCTTGCACCGATGTGTCTTCCACTCAGAGTATCGCTGATTGTTGACTTTAATTATTACCTAAGCAGCAGGTCCTCGACAAAGCGCTTCCTAGCTTTTCGTTGACAAGTCACTGGTACGATGTCTATGCATACCTGTGTTAACTAATCGTAAATCTCCTTACCAATTCTTCGGAGGAACCGAAATTGGAAAATGCAATTCTGTGTTTTCTCGATAAAAGCATCAAAATTATTTTCCAGTCAGCCAACTGCTTAAATTAGCTACACAACTGTGACAGCAAATATGAGGAACCCATCTCAATCTTAATTTCCAATGGTCCATCCGAAATGGAAGCTTTGGGGCATAATTTATCGGTTTTCGTTGTTGGTGATGGGTAAACAGTCACCGCACACTTTACAAAAAAAAATTAGGTAGATTTGTGTTCAACCACAATTTTGTACTTTTAAAGAAACTGTCACTTATTTTCGAAGATAATTATTTCTTTCAAGTTACAACCATAATTCTGGACTGGAAGCTTTAAAAATGATTTAAAAAAAGTTTAGTAAAACTTTAAAACACATTTTATTAATTTTATAAAGGAAATAGAAAGCTAAAGTCTTGACAAAATATTGACGCAAAATTACATTCATTTATAATCTGTCACATTTCAAAAGTGTTAAAATACGAATCTTCGCTTTTGTGACGCCTCGATTTTCGTGACTTACGTTTGGATTTGTTTTTGGATTTACTGCGCGATCTCGAACGTTTAGCAGTGCATATACCGGGAACCAAATCTTTCAAAATATATTTATTTCCTCTTACTTTCTTTATAGCACCAAAATTTATGCCGCTTCGTAGAGCACTCTTTATATATCTTCCATAACTTTCTGGTAATTTGTATTTATCGGAAATATAATCCGTCACTTCTTCATAGGACGCCCCTTTAGGACTTAAATGATCAAGAGCATATATCACGTAAAAAGATGCTTTCCTCGCGTTAGATATAGGAGCCATTATAATTAAACTTAGAATTTCAAAGCCACAGTTGCGAACTAACCGAAAATATTTTCTGAAATGTTTTACTGTCAAATTTATTTACCATATCAATTGTCTACGTATGAAAACAAACAACGTTTTCTAGATTCAGTTCTGCCAAACAGTTTTACGTTCATGATCAGAGCTATTATATTATTTACGAAAACCTTCAGTAATAGCTTACGAATACATCTTTAGTTAATACAACATTTTAACATTTTATAGAGATACAAAATTAATGATGTCATTGGTGTAGTATCCCTACAAACTTGAATGGTGTTTTAGAACATTCGTTATTATAGCACCAAATAACAGCCACTATTAGGGGAAGGTGGGGCAGAACGAAACGCGGGGCGGAATGGTACAAAGTTACATCGACGAGTAGTAGAGGGGAAAATCGCGCCGATTGTATCTTAACGTTCAGTTGCTGCTCGTACTCTGTTATGAGTATTGTGTTGTCCATCTCACTCTACGTTTCATACAAATTTACACGTGCTTCATAGAATTTCTTCGAAAGTTGTAAAAATTACAGTCACTGGATCGCGGTAAGTTACTTTATTTATCACTTTCATTCGATTAAGGGGTTGTACATTACATTCATTGGATAGTCTTTCACACTCTTCATGGGATATTATGATGACAGTTCGACTAGAATGAATTTCATATTCACTTCTGGCAGTAGTGTATGCTGGGACAGGACGGGGTGGGGCAGAATGGGATGATATCCCATTCTGCCCCACATGTTGTTGTGACTACTCCGTTGCTCTATCTATAATTCTGATCATTCTGTCCTACTGTAGATGGTGCGTAATTACATTAGGAAAACAGGCCGTCAAAGCTAGTCGTCAGACAACATGCAGCGTGCTGTGGATGCTGTCATCGTCGGGGAAATGGGCTATCGAAGAGCATCCGATACTTTTTCCGTGCCATATTCTACTTTGGAGAGATACGTGAAGAAGAAACAAAAAAATGCGAGTTCAGTCATTGGCAAGACTGCTGGGAAATTCCAACCGGTGTTCACAGCAGAACAGGAGAAAAAAATTGCCTCATATTTGATAGAGCTGCACAGAAGATTATTTGGAGTGACAATGAAAGAACTCCGCCGCCTGTCTTTTCAACTAGCTGGGAAAAATAATTGCAGGCATAACTTTGACAGGGAATCAGGAATGTCAGAAATAGACTGATCTGTAAATTTCATGAAACGTCACCCAGAATTGAGTTTACGCAAACCAGAGGCTACTTCCGGAGTTCGAGCTATGGGGTTTAATAAAGTGGCAATCTCGCTATTCTTCACTTTGTTAACCCAAGTTATTGATCAACACCACTTGACCGCAGATAGAATTTATAACTGCGATGAGACAGGTATAACAGTCAATCCCAAACAGTTGTCGAAAGTTATTGCCCCTAAAGGACAACGACAAGTCGGTGCGCTGACTTAAGCGGAAAGAGGAAACACGGTCACTGCTGAAATATGTTTTTCAGCTAGTGGATTATACATGCCACCGATGTTGATATACCCTCGTAAGAAAAAACAGAAGGAATTTGAATTAGGCCTACCCGCTGGAGGATGGGCCGAAGTTTATGATTCCGGTTGGATGACAGCCGAAATGATTGAAAAATGATTTTTGAAATTCATCGAATTTTCAAACGCGAAAAAAGATAATCTTATTTTGCTACTCTTGGACGGCCATGCATCTCATACAAAGAATTTGAAGGGGATTGATACAGCACGAAACAGTGGAGTCATCATATTATGTTTTCCTCCACACTGTTTGCATCGTTTGCAACCCCTAGATGTATCATTCATGAAGCCGCTAAGTCTCCATTATGATGATGAACCACGAAAATGGTTGAGAACGAATACAGGAAAAGTGATAACACTGTTTGAAATTTCGAAGTTGTTTGGAGAAGCTTTTCTCAGCTCTGCTAATATGAAAACTGCACTGAATGGGTTTGGCAAGACTGGTATCTGGCCTGTAGACTTAAATATCTTTACAGATACAGATTTTTTGCCATCTATGACTACTGATATTGATTTACAAACTACACTACCTGATGACAATATTATCAGCACATCAGAATTTCCTCAAACTACTGAGGGAAATATTGATACAAGGGAAGAAAATCTTCAAGTTATGTTGCATAAAGATGAAAATCCTCCAGTTATTTATCAAGATATTGGTGAACCTCTTCAAGACATTAGAAAAATCGACAATAACGCACAAAACATTTCTAGTTATGAAACAAGTCCTGGTTGTTCTTGGATGGCTAGTCCCACAAGAGAGCTTACCTCTTCATTCTTGTGTGTCTCTCCGTAAGATGTAATTTCTTTGCCTAAAGTTCAAACGGGGCAAAAGAGAGCAACAAGAAAAAGGAGCAAGACGACAGTCGTGACATCATCCCCATACAAAATTGAATTGGAAGAAGCGGTGGCGAAAACTGAGAATGCAAAGCAAATAAAATTTGAAAGGATTGAAAGGAAGGAATTAAAAGATATGAATAAGAAGACCAGAAAAAATAAGGAAAAGAGAACAAAATCAAGCGGAACTAAACAGCAAAACAAGAATAGTTCAGAGGAAGAGAACGATGAAGATGCGAAGTGTTTGTATTGTGAAGATTTATATTCTCAGTTGTAAAAAATAGGTACATATGTCATGTGCTGGTTTTGACAGTGATGATGACGATTCTGTATTGATTTGCGAACTTTGTACCCAAAAAGACTGAAGTTTTGATCTTCATTAGATAGACCCTGTTCTGCCCCGCCCGGTGGGGCACAATGGGAAAAAAATAATTTTCTTTCATTACATTTTCTTCTTATATCCTCTTGTTTTTTAAAACTTTTTGTTCCAAAACGTTCGAAATTGTCTAAATAAAAGGTAGATAATCAACTGGTGTCTCTTTCCATTTAATTTTTGTTGATATCTCACAGAGAAAGATGGTACCCCATTCTGCCCCACCTTCCCCTACAAATTAAACTTGATTCAATTACTGCAATTTTACATAGCCTAAAATCAAATATAAAATATAAAAATAAAAATTATTGTTGAATTAGATTATTAGATCCTCTGTCAAATCATATCAAGAAAATCGAAAAAATTAGACTTTGATTTCTAAGGGAATATACTAAAAATTACACAACTGAATTGTACGATCTAGTTGAACTCAGGTCACAGAGTACTCCGCCTGCCACTATATCAATGTCAATAAGACAATAAGAACATTGTTCCATCTAGTGTACAGAACAACGACAATAATGTAAAGGTAATTTGGAAAAAGGCTTTAGAGAAAATTAATCGCAAAAGTGCATCGAATATTGTGAAAAAATTATATTTGATTGGTGGAACGTTAAAAAACAAGTAGACGTCATTGTTGGACCTATAATTATAAACACAGGAAATTCTAGCTCAGAGAGTAGTGCATCGGATAGTGTCGCATAACTTCCCCTCTTATTTCATACGATGAAAAAAAATGCCAATTTTGACGTAAGACAAACTTTCTACATTTAGTTGAGTTGGCGTGTCTGTTACTCTTCGCAATTAAACCAAAGTTTGAGTATTTCCAATGACATTTTAACTGACAACTAATAAAAAGTAGTGTAGATAAGTGATTAAACACTAACGTTTAAAGATTATCACCAAGTCAACCAAACTTTTAAGTTAGACATAATATAAGATATGTAATACTAATGTGGAAAACAGAGATAACCATAAATAAACAAAAAGAAAAATAAACGAAAATCGAGATAATTTTTAAACAAGCGTTTAGCGCAGAACTCCACATCGCTCATTATAAGCAAAAATAAAATTGGGTTTTAGAAAAAAATGTTTCAAACAAAAGCTATAGATAACAGAATTTCCAACAACTTTTCTCTCTTGACCTTTTTGTAAAATTGATGTAGGTCACGTGATTGTTATATCTCAGTAATTACTTATCGGATCAAAAAATCAGATCCTCGGAATTATAAATAAGGTCTTTGTACAAAGTTTCATAAAAATCGGACAGGTGGTTTTCTCTATAATCTTGTTTACATACGTACGAACATAAATTTTTTTGCTTCATTATAACGTACTAACTCTAATTCTAAGTCTTATTTCATAAGATGTGTAGTAAAAAGAATAGAATATGAAGTTAATGCATGCAATACTATACAGCCCGTTATAAATTAAGTGCGCAACATTGTTTTGCCACATAATGCAAATACTTATAATACAAAACAGTTTCAGTGTAAATACAAACATTTATACATACATATAAATAATGAAATTAATTAAAAAAATAACATGTAAATGAAATTAAATAAAAAGAAACTTATAATTTACATTTCGCAAAAGCAAAACTTGAACGTCAAATGGCTGATAAATTAAATGTAATTTTAAACAGTTTTAATATGTTATATACATTCAAAAATGGTTTTTTCCTTTTGAATTATAATTAGGTACTGCATAATTATGTCTAGTTTGAGAAAATGTATTACATTGTAAATTTTGTGTATTTTCTGCTTGTCTAAGTTTAATAACCATTTAAATTTAAATTTAAATTTTAAATAATAGCAATACAATTAATTATTTTTCCGTCGACCGTGCATTTATGACTTACATTAACGTAAACAAAATCGTTCATTACTGATCCCTACTAATAAACGATTTTCTATTAATGAACGATTTAAGTATAGGCAACTAAGCATACATGTGTATACCTAAAGTTGCCATTTTGTCTGTCAATCAAATACAATTTGAAAATGTAAATAAAAAGTCTGTCATAGTTTGTACCAAAGCAAATTTTAATAATAACGAATCAACATTAATTTACAGTTGTAATAAATCTTCAATTGTTTCTGATTTTGCGTCCTTTAGCTGTAATAATCTATAATTACTTTTCTTTTGATTATGCTACTGCGCAAACAGTACATTAAAATAATTTTGTTTTATAGATTCTATAGTTATATAATTGTATTTGGCGGCTAATAAACATTGTTATTATTATTATTATTTTTGTTTTTATTGAATTGTTTGAAGTTGTATATATTCAATTTTACGTTATATGGTATTACGTTAAAAACCTGAAAGAATGCATAGATAATATTTTTGCCTACTTATTTTATTCATCCTTGGGTATTTAAACATTAAATTAGTTTTTGATCTATTCATGAGGGAGTGATTTAGATGTGTAACTTCTTAAGGTATTTTGTACATTAAGTTATGTAACAGCAACGTATATTAAGTGTTGTTTTTTTATTTTAGGTGGGAATGGTTTTGGGTATATCAAGTGCCTGTAGAAGAGAAGAACTGTATGCCATGTGCGTGGAAAACATAGAAGACAAGAGTACATTTTTGATCGTAAGAATTCCTAACACTAAAACCCACATTCAGCAAACATTTACGGTAATTTATCAAGACAATGACATTCAGTCACAAAATGCAAAGAGCCAGTACTTATATTTGAAGGACCATAAAAGAAAGTTTGGTAACCAAGTTGTTGGAAAAGGGACTATTGGTAGATGGCTATTAAAATTTGCACGTTTTTTGAACTTGAAAAATGCGGAATTCTTCACTGGCCATTTTTTGATGCAGTTTAGCAACATTTTTGGCCAACAAAGAAGTGGCCGTATTGGGACTTAAAAGACATGGTGGATGGCGTTCTTCCACTGGAGCCAAAAGCTACGTTGAATTAGAAAATAAGTTAGGTTTTGCTAAAAAATTTTACGTACTGAAGAAGGTAGCAGAACAAAGAAAATATTTAAATCAGGAGCAGATCCTGTCAACGGAGGAACCCAGTTCAAGTACTAAAGAAACTTCAGTTTTGGTAAACTCAAATGTCAGAGAAGTAGGGGAAACTACAAGAATCATGTTGAATTCTTCAACAGTTGCTGTAAATCCAAACACTAAGGAATTTAGTGAAATTACATTTAATAATTGCACAAACTGCACCTTTAATTTTAATTTTAAATGATTTTGGTAATAATAGTTATTTATCTATCAAGGCACTAAAGTTTGATTTTTCATTAACTCCAGATTCAAAAATTTTACATACCTAGTTTATATTTGTTAAAAAAACCTTTTATTACAAACCAATTTAAGGTTTTCTAAATTTTCATGGAAACCAACTGTCATATTTAACGTTTGTAGAAAAATATTTTTTAATTCTGAAGATGACTCACAATAATTGAAGAATCGAAGTTTTTACGTCAAACATTAAAGATATGGGTGAAGTGTGTGAAAAACTAAGAGATGTGCAAAGTTTTTTATTTTCTAATGATAAGAGTGAGCTAGCGGTAGAAGCACTTTAAATTTTATTAAAATGTGAATCTTCTGTTTTACAAACTAAACTCAAAATTTAAAAAAAAAAACCTCAATACAAAAATATTTCACAAAAATGTAATTTAATGGTATGTATATGTATGTATATATATTATTGTAATAGGTATAACAAGCAATTAGAAAATAGGTACATATTATGTAAATGTATGTATTATGTATTCAATATGTATAACTCTTCCATTATTATATCGTCAAATTATTTAATATTGCATCAGCACATTTATAGTTATTTTCTAATGATATACTACCCTATAGCGAACCGTATTATGTTCCATACTTGAAAGATTTTAGTTTAAATAATTTTTTTTCCTCCCAATAACGGGCACCCCATATACCGGTCAGTTTTGCAGTAAATTTTAGTGACCGCTTTTTAGAGGTTTTACTGTAATTGCCTTTTATCAGAATTAATCGACCTTAGTCATCTTAGAAGTATGACAACTCGAGATCCGAGATCGAGATTATTTATTGTCGTAGAGTCTGAAGATGACGCTTTTATATTAGAGCGTCGAAACTAGTCACGTTTTAAAATAAAATAAAAATTAGCATTGGAATATGACAGATGTGCTTTTCTTTCTTTTTAATTTATATATATGTAATTTTCCCTTTAAAATGGTTGTAATTTTTTTAATGTATACTTTTAGTTTTCCGGAAGAAGTCGGTATATGATATCGAAAATATCCAATTTCAAAAACAAACTACAATCAACTTTAATGGGCACAAACCTAATATCAACTTGATTTTATAAACTTTATAAACACAATATTTTGAAATAAAATTTTATAAAACCACAATTTTTAAAATGTATTTAAAATCAATCAACCATAAAGGAATATAATTTCATTATATGGCTACTATATTCGCATTATTAGTAATAAAAATATCATAAATAAATTTTTTAATGCAGATATATATATAGTACCCTTTAGCAAACCGTATTATGTTCCATACTTAAAAGATTTTAATAAACAACGCATAAAAATAAATTTTTCTTCCTCCTAATAACGGCCACCTCCAATACCAGTCAGTTTTGCAGCAAATTTTAGTGACCGCTATTTAGAGGTTTTACTGGAGTTAATTAATTTGACTTTCTCTTTCTTTTTTACTTATCGTTCTAGAACCTTTTTTGTTTAGCCTAGAAACCAGTAACTACAACTTACTGATCTCTCAAGAATCGCGGTAACAAAGTAAATTTGTTCTATCGTGCAAAATATATGTTAATGGAGCAGCAATATAAGTTATAAAACTTTTTAAAACCTGTGAGCTAATTCCGTCTATTTTACTGCTTTTGTTATTTTGTAAGGACATTATGGTACTTTTTATTTCATTTTTTTATTTTGGGTTGCTTAAAGAGCTATAAAAACACCCATATGAGTTCTTTTATAGAAATAGAGCAATTTTAATTCCGAACGGTGGTAACACTGATTTGGTATTAAACGTCAAAGCTGCCGTTACGTTTGGTGTGCGTTAATTTAAATCGCAATTAATATTCTGTAAATTTGTTTATCTACTTATTTTTATTTCTACCAATTTTTAATTAAACGTATGATAAATCTATTAATTAAACTTAAACTAGCATTTAACCCAAGTTTAATGAATGCCACCCTAATAATTATACTTTAAAATTCCCTAAATTTAAAAACTCGCAAAATTATATTTTAAAATCAATCTGAAAAGCCGAAAATAGAAAAATTAGTATGAAGAATTCGTTTCAGAAGGCATTTTAGCAACTCGTACTCGTCTTATAAAATGCGTCTTCTGAAACTAGTTCTTTAATATACTAGTTCATCTGTAGGCGATATGAAGAATGAATGATTGGAGATTTTTAATTATTAGTAACTTTGTTATTAGTGGAGATACAAAGTAGGTTAAATTAGCAAACTAGAAGCATTTTTTCTGCTGATTAAAATAGTCAAAACATAAAAACAATTGAATGTAGCGTTTAAAAGAAAATGTATTCTTGTTTTCATGGAACGCCCAGTATATTTTTACTCTAACAATCGCAAATCACCTACAGAACGAAAAAAATTCATATGTAATATTGACCTAAAATTGAAAATAAGCGAATTATCAACATCCTTTTCTTTCAGACTAGTCGCCTGTAAATGGTTGCAAAATAAGATTCAATTTTACTTTTTTAACTTCAATGGTCCACAGAATGCACCTTAAAATTTCGAAATACGCCAACACATTTACTTCTACTTCAATAAATTTTTGAGTTTTAGTTTTCACAAAAATTCCTTCATTACTTCTAAGCTTTGCGGATTTTCTTGTAGACTAGTAGGTTGTGTATGTCTAATATTAAAATTTTATTCCATGGGTCATTCTAAGTTAATCTGATGTAAAAAAAGTAAACTAATTAAACGTCAATTTAAATTTAAAGTTGTTTTTATTGTTTAATCAAATTCCTTACTTCTCCGGAATCGACAGTTAGTTTTTCAAAACGTCATTCACTCATTTAGAAAAATGCGATATATTAGAAACATATCTTGTGTCGAGAAAAAATTCTCTCCACCCACTGGAACAACATGGGGAAATATATTCTGAACGTAATCAGCCAGAGAGAAGATATTTTCTAAAATTGTACAGAAAATTTTGGAGCAATGAAATAATTTTTGTAAAAACTAGAACTTAAAAACAATTTATTATAGGTACATGAAGAAGTAAAAATAAACGTGCTGGCATATTTCAAAGCGTACAAAAATAATTCAACCAAAGATTTGGCAAAAGACGCTGGTATAAAGTTATGTACCACTTGGAGAATTTTCAAAGAGCATAAATTTATACCTTTTAATTACAAACATTACTTTCTCGTGATATCGAAAGGAGGCTAATCTTTTGCCAATGGATTGTAGATATGTGTAGGCAAAACTTTTTAAGATACATTTTGTGGAGCATTAAAGCAAATTTTCAAATAGACGAATCTTTATTCCAAAAACATGCACCATTGGCATTTCCTAAATAGATGGATGGCAACAAATGGTCCGATACGTTGGCCCCCAAAATCTCCTGACATAACTCCATTAGACTGTTACTTTTGGGGTTATGTCAAGAAAGAAATCTACAAAAGAAGATATGCAAACCTGGCTGAACTTCAAATAGTATTACAGATATTATAAGGTCCATAGAGGGCAGAACAGTTCTAAAAACCACAAATCCTATTATAAAGAATGCTTGAATATGCATTGAACAAAATGGTGATGAATTTGCACATTTAATGTATTTTACTTTATTATTTTATTGTGGCTTAAATAACACTGTCCAACAAAAATTAATTTTTTAATGTTTCCTGCTCATAATTTGTTAAATGTTACTAATTTTGGGTTGAGAAAAACGAATTTAACTATGAAATTTTTTTATTAGCTCTAATTTCTGTGATACACAATACATGGAATTAGCTTAGTGTGAATTTGATTAATAGAAGACTATACACTTTAATTACATTTTCCATCTACATTAAAAGTCCATTTAATTTTTTTTTGTAGCAGATACATTCAAAGAGTCCTAAAATAATTGAAGAATAGCTGGAAGATGTATGATAGTAAAGATAACTACGTACTGGCTTCATGGGATTGTGGTCTTTTGGCTTGCTTCTTGTAAACGAGTTCTGGAGCATCCCTGCACAATGACCAACAGTAATCTGCAAGCATTTCTTCATTCCAACGGCCCTGATATTTTTGTTCCATAACAGAAATATCCTGATGGAATCTTTTTCCGTGTTCATCACTGACAAGTCCACAACTAGCAGGAAAAAAGTGGGAGTGGAGAAAATGTATTTTAAGAGACATGTTGCATCCGAGTTCATGATATTTTTGCAGGAGCACTGTCACTAACCGAGTGTGTTCTTATCCCGTTTATTGCCTAAAAATCCATGAACAACTACCTTGAAGACTTTCCAAGCTTTCTTTTCTTTTCCTTCCAGAACTCGTTCAAATGCAGGAACTTTTACAAGTTTTCGAATTTGTGACCAGACGAAAATACCTTCCTTAACTTTGGCATCATTTAATTTCGGAAATTTCTTCCTTACGTACTTAAAGGCCTGTCCTTCTTGGTTCATACCTTTAACAAAGTTATTCATCAATCCCAGCTTAATATGTAGAGGTGGAAGAAGAACATCTTTTGGATCCACAAGTGGCTTAGCAACAACATTTTTCTCGCCAGGCTTAAGATTTTTTGCAGGCCAGTCTACTTAGATATAATGTGATTTTCTATCCCTACTGTCCCACAAAAACAGCAGTGTTTTGTGTAACCCAGTTGCATTCCTAAGAGTATAGCGATTACTTTTAAATTGCCACAGATTTTTCACTTGCGTTTATTGTATTTGATCGAGTCGAGGAGTGCTGACATATTTCCATAAGTCTCCTTCATGTAAACAGCATGACCAACAGGAATAGAAGGAAGACGGTTTCCATTGTGTAGTAATACAACTTTTAAACTAAGCTTGGAGGAGTCTATGAATAGCCTTCATTCAGTCGAATCATGGTTCAAATTCAAACCCTTCATCAAGCCATTAATGTTGCGGCAAACAACAACATTTTTCTTCTTCTCAAAAAAGGAAATCAGATTCTTATGACGTTGTCTGTACTCGGAGACCTTAACATCACATTGGAGAAGATTCCATTGCTGTAGTCTAGAAGCTAGGAGCTCTGCCTTGTCCTTTGACAGTTCAAGGTCCCTAATGAGATCACTCAATTTCGCTTGACACAGTTTGTGCAGTTTGTCATCTTTTATTTCAAAATCAGGGTCATGGGATGTGGAAAGGTTGCTGGGTTCCTCTTCTTCCACAGAGTCTTGAATGTCTATTTCAAATGAAAAGTTTTCGGGTGGATTAGGAACAGGTAAGCTATTTGAATGAAGAATAGGTCTAATAGCAGATTGAAGATTTGGGTATTGAACTGTTCTTCTTTTCTTCATAGACATTCCTGCCTTTATAGGTGGGGTCAAGCAGAAATAGAAGTCATCTGTATGGTTTTTAGGTTCCCACCAAACCATAAGCACAGCAAAAAGGCATAGATCGTTTTTTATTTTTCAACCGTTCTCGCAGTGTGACTGAACAAGAGTTACAACACATATGTGAAGCCCATGACTTATCCTGGTCTTCTACCTTCACACCAAAATAATGCTGGTAAGCAGTCTTTACAGTAGGCGTCAGATTGCGTTTTTGTGGCGGAAATGTTATTTCCCCACAAATGTAACAGAAGTTATTTACTTGATTTACACATTCTCGTGGCATTTTTACAATTTTACACTTCAAATCACTTACAAACTAGAAATATATACAAATTATAACAGAAACAATACGAAATGCACAGTAACAGAACCAGTAAAATCGTACATAACCTCCAAATAGTTAAAAAGCATGTGTTCTGTCAGTTGACAGTTGTGCCAACTACCAAAACGTAAATTTCCCTCAAACTAATAATTCTTACCTTAGAAAAATGACATGTCACTGTATCTTCAAAACAAGAGCTAATTGGTAATTATTATTGTTATTTTTGAATTCAGCTATTTTTGAGTCCGAAACAGTTTTATTGTTGAACAGTGTAATATGAAAAAGTAGAATTGAATTTTATTTTGCAACCATTGAAAGGCGACTAGTAAAATATGTTGATAATTCGCTTATTTTCAGTTTTAGAGCAATATTGCATATGACCATTTTTGTTCTATTGGCAATTTGTAATCGTTATTTTCCTTATTTTCTTTTACATTCAATTGTTTTTCTGTTTTCACTATCTTAATCAGCAGAAAAAATGCTACTAGTTTGCTAATTTAACCGACTTTGTGTCTCCAATTTAGAACATGTTGTATAAGATGAAAACAAGTAAAATCAAGTAGAAACAAAAGAATAACCTTGAAAGATAAGTTAGGAAGAATAATATACAGGGTGATTCGTATTTATTGGGACATACGCTAAGGGCGGGTTATTTAGTGCAAATTATTACCATAGGGCGATAAATTAATTTTTTTTTTCATTTTTTGTTAATAATTTTATTGTAAATTTATCAAAATCGGCAAAGAGGCATAACTTTAGACCAAGAACATTATTTTATGTACTATTTTACAATTTGTTGTAGGAAACGCCACGTGAATGATTCCTGATGATAAAATCGACTGGTAACTTTTTTCGACAAAACTTTTATTGATTTTGATTAAAGAATATTACTTAAACATTATTTCTACACAACATTGGTACTTTTGTTAAATACGATAGCTTTATCTGTTTCCGAGAAAAACGCAGTTGAACAATTCGTAGTGTAGGGGATTTCAAATATTGTTTCATTTATTAAGTGTATTCGTCCGTCAGATAATTATGCTTCTCTGTTCATTTTGATAAAATTGATAAAGTTACAGTGAAATTATTAACAAAAACAAAAAAATTTTAATTTAAGGCGTTGTATCTTTTTCTGCAGCAGTATTTTATTAAGGCATATTGGGTTCTATGGTCATATTTTGGCTTAAATATCCCGCCTTTAGCCTATGTCCCAATAGTTATAAATCACCTTGTATACGAATTGTTCGACTGCGTTTTTCTCGGAAACTGATGAAATTATCCTATTTAAACAGGATTATCAATATTATGTAGAAATGATGTTTTGCATAGTCTTTTGTAAATTACAAATGTGAATCTAGGTTTTGTTTTGATTACAATTTTATGAATGTATTCAGACAATCATTGAGGAATTTTTTAATTTGCATATAAATATTTTGTATTTATCAAAAAAGCAAATGCAAATAATCGTCGATTCAATTTGGATTGTTTTTTGTGCGTGTATTTATTCTATTTTCTTTTATATTTTCCTTATAGTAAAAGAAATTAAGAATTCAATTTGCTAATTCTTTCCGTGTCTTTTTGCGGCGCAATATTATAGACACAAAGAAACAACTGGTGCATCACAGAATTCTACAAAGTTAACAATACTTTTAAAGAAAAAATATATAAATACAGAGAAATATGAAATTTCTACAAAGCTATAAATAAGTGATTAGATCTGTGTTTAAAGACGAAAAAAAAGCGATACACAAAAAGTCAAAGACATTTGAAAAAAATATGTTGATAATAACCTAAACATCAAACAAACGACTCAAGAAGAAAGGAGTGTAATTTTCTCATTGAAAAAAATGTAAAACAGGCGTCGAGATAAAAATGTAGACACACAGATGAACTGCATAATTTAGCAAAACAATAACTCTCGATTGGCCTCCTGCTTGGTTGTTTTTTAATTAAAACAATTTTTCGTTCCGTTGAGTAATTACTAGGATACGATAGTCAAGTAACACTTATTGTTTTCACAATATCTTTAAAAATATTAATTACACAAAGAAAACTATCAAACATTGTAAATTACATTGTCTACAACTTTTATTTGAAGTTTTTTTTTAACGTATTGCTAGATTACCACTTTTGAGCTAAATATTGTTAAATCTCACTGCTATATTTACTAGAATTTATAATAGTGAAAATTTATTTATAATAATCTAGTAGTTTTAAATCACTACACTCCATTAATTCAAAAATATTAAAATTTCAGCAATCGTATTATCTTCCTGGCTTTTCCTCTACCTCTTCTGATCATTCATTAAATGATATTCAAATGATCAATCCAAACATTCAACAAGATCTATTGCCTATTTTAGCGCGCCTCCTTAAGAAGCCACATTTGGTTTCGGCTTACATTGAGAAGATATATCAGGCAAGTTCTGATAGTCTCTCAAATTGTTAAATACTGTCACGTACGGCACGAACTCTGCCTCGTTCTTAACAATTTGTTACTTGCATCAGCTCACTAAGAATGTGGTTAACGTACAATTTCCCATTATTCAAGCAGCTGTTTCTTTTAAATATTCTTATTGTTCAATATTTAATGTATAAATTTACAATAATCTAGTGATATTAAATCACTACACTAAAATTCATTCAAAAATATCAAAATTTCAGCAATCGTATTACCTTCCTGGCTTTTCTCTTACCTCTTGTGATCATTTACCAAATAATATTCAAATTATCAATCCAAACATTCAACAAGATCTATTGCTTATTCTGGCGCGCTTTCTTAGGAACCTACATTTGGTTTCGGCTTACATTGAGAAGATATATCGGGCAAGTTCTGATAGTCTCTCAAATTGTTAAATACTGTCATGTACGGCACGACCTCTGATTAGTTCTTAGCAATTCGTTACTTGCATCAGCTCACTGTAGAATGTAAGATCACCAAACCATTAATTTCTGACTTCTGTGTGGATGGCATCCTCACTAGTGCTGGCAGTATAGACAAAGTTTAAAATACTTGTTTTGAAATTGCAAATAAATTAAACTATTTCGTTTCCTCAGGAATTCTAGATTTTAGATCCTACTACAACACTAGCATTTTTGACCTGACTTTGTCATTAGAATATTTATTTAACCACTTAAAAAGTTACAGAAACGACAATGCGGTCTAAAATTTTGCAGACCTTCGGATCTGCTATTTGCTTGTATAAATTCTACTTCAACAAATACGGTTAGAAAATTATCATGAGAAAACGTTATTCTCAAAAACCTCTTATTATAATGACTTGGTACTCAATGATTTGAAGTTTCCACACCAGTCTCACGTAGAAATACAAATGATGTGTAACTTAATGGGTTCTGCAATTCCTCAATGTACGCATATAGGGCCTACACATATGTTAGAATTATTGCCCACCAGTTTGGTCGGTCTGAATACAGCAGCTACACCAAAGCAAATGAAATATTGGAGCACATAGTTTTAACACTTATACAAACAAAAAAATGAAGATCCAATGTATGTACTGAACTACCGAACAAAACGTTAGTTCTTCCTAAGAGGACAAACTTCCGCAGTTACCTTAACAGCTAGTTTGTATTGTTCTGGACTACATAACGGAAAGCTAGTTCTTCCCAAAAGGATAATATTCCACAGTTACCTTGAAAGGTAGTTCGTATTGTTCAACAACATCCATGTACAATTGTGAACTTGTACTCAAGTTTTTTTACTCCTAAATAGTCTCAAAAGTCCAAAGAAACTATCGAGTGATTATGGGTGTTTGTTTGCAATTGTACAAACTCTTGTGAATTGTGAAGCAGCCAATTTGAGATCGTCCTTTCAGCCAACGCCCAGTTAGCATTAATGATCAAAGAATCGATTTTTTGCAAACTGTTTACACATCGGTCCTTAAATGTTTGCTAGTAAATTACTATTTGGACGTGCTATTCGTACAACGTTGTGGTGTTAGATGTCGCACCTATTATTTGTCCCCACAATTAAATTTCGTATTCAAAATTTTAAGATTTCAACAAAAAAAAATATCAATTCGCTCATTGCAGTAATATAAAACACCTGTACATTATTTAAAAACAATTTTAAAATGTTTGTAATCATTTTTGTCAAATACATTCAACACTGACGCACAAATGATCTATCGTAAGCTTCAAGGAATGTTTGTACGTTTGCCAAAATCAGAAATAAAATTAAAGCAAGTATTGTACATAATATAGTTTAAAAAATCTACTATATAAAATAAGTAAACATTATTTGAAATTGTTCACGCCGAGCTTATAGAGAAATTTTTAGTGAAATACATCAATAACGTTGACTTTATTCCATTCACCAGAAAAAACGTGTAGGGTATTTAGCAAATCCTTTTATTGTTTTCAAATGCGATTTTTTCCAACTAACTTCACAATTAACAAGCTACGAAATATAACATCAAAACGTTGATATCCCAAAAAAAAAAGAACGATTTCTATAAAAGCTTCCCGAAACTTTTTATTTGTAGAATTAGGTAGCAGTTTTAATTAATATTAGAACATAAATACAATTTAAAAGTTTATACAAAAAGATATCATACCTATATATAAGGTAAAAAAGTGATATTAATTCAAGTTTAAATACAGAAGCTCACAAAAACGATGCCATTTATAAAATATTGTCGCATTACATTGTCCTTTCAAATGAAATTTGCAATTTACACAACACAAAACAACAAAGTGGAGCCGAAGTATGTAAATTTAACGATTTTAATTATTAAACTTTGTTTTCCCTTTGTATGTAAAACTATGGCACTATAAAATTAATTATAAAATAAAGAGACTAATAAAACATATGCCCTAATATTCTGAAACATTCCCGTAAATTTCTTAAAGCACCAATTAGATTTACGAATTTAACGTGTAACCATTGATACCACCTTAGGATACCACTTATTGAAAGGCATTTAATGTTGGTTTATTTGTTACTAAATTGTAAACGTTATTTATTTGAACTGTCACTTGACGTTGAATAGTATATTATATTATAAGTGATATAAATTCGAGTGAGAAGTTTGACCAACGCGTGTGGGTTGCGCAAGAGTGAGAGACTTCTCACGAGCTTTATAATGTAATTTCAATCACGTGTGATATACGACGTTATCTTACATGTGCATTGTATAAAAAAAATCCAAGAAGTTTAAGTAAATATCCGCCCGTAACCTGAGCATGTATGGTTCTATGTATCAGTTTTCGTAGAGACCTGTGGTTGCTATAACACTTCAGTCTCATTGTTTTCCCCAATTTTTTCAAAATTAATAAAAATGGATTTTTTTCCAAAAAATATCCAATTGGACGTGGAAGCTGCAGTTTCCAGTTTGCTTCCGGTAAAGTGAAAACATATCTACCAGAAAGAATATGATCTATTTGTCAAATGGAAAGTAGAGAACTTGTTGAATGTCAACACAGAAGAGGTTTTATTGGCATATTTTGTTCAAAAGGTAACTCATGTCACAAACATACAAGTCGTCTTTTTTTTTGGGTGAAGTACTAAAAGCTGCGCTAAATTTACATAAAAATGTAGACATAGGGAAGTACTGTAAATTAACTGCATTCTTGAAACAGAAAATTTGGATAAGAAGCAACAAAACCATTGGTTTTTTTCAAAAAAATGGAATAAAGAAAAAAGCAAAAAATATTTTTAAATTGTATTGGTTCAGAATGTTTCACTACATTATGCAAGTTACTTGTACCAAATAAGCCAGAACAGACTGATTACGAAATATGGGTAAAGAACCCTGTAGCAATTTGTCTCCAACACCAATTATTATCCAGAATTCAAGAACAAAATCAATCAATTTCCAGTCGCGTAAATACGTATCCTCTTGCCAATTAAATTGTACAAAATGTAAAGAATCTATTGTAGAAACCTTCCTGCTTTCACAATTTATAAGAGGAATTCGTGACAACGCAATTTGTGCCAAATTATTACAAGCGGGAGAACTTGTATTTCAAGAAAATGTCAATCTTGCCTTAGTATTAGAAGCATCAAAAATTGACTGCAATGAAATTGCAAATGATAATAAAGCTCAATCAACCCCTTCCAGCAACATAAATGAAGTGTCGTACCAGCAAACAATAGAAAAATTAAATGCAAGCAATCAAAAATCCAGAATAAACTTTCGTCAAAGAAGCAACAGTAGATACAACAATACTACCAGAAGATATTCCAAATCCTCTTCATCCAGCCGAATCGATTACAAAGTATATGTTTGGTATCGACTAATTTTGTTAACAACATTTGTTTTCTTTGTTTTTGTGAAGAGTTAGTTTCCACGTGTTGCTTAATCGGTAACCATCTTCTCGATTGAAGTTGTTTTTATTTTTCATAATTTCTAAGGATTCTCTGATTATCCTTGGATAGTAGTTGTTAGTCCTTGATAGAACTTTAGCTTCCTCGAAGTTGATGATGTGTTTTCCTTTTTCGTGTAGATGTTCTGCGATTGCTGATTTATCTACCGCTCTGGACTTGGCGTCTCGGTGATGTTCTTTTAATCTACATTTTATGTTGCGCCCGGTTTGACCAATGTAGACCTTTCCACATGAACAATCAATTTGGTAGACCCCTTTTGTTGAGAGTCTCGGCAGGTTATCTTTATTAGAAGGTAGTAGTTGCTGTAGAAGGGAACTACTTGCTCTTGAACGAGACGGAATAATAACAAAAACAAATACATTTGATTGGGGATCACCTTTAGTTATTTTGCCAAAACCAGATAATACAATACGAATATGTGTTGATTACCAAGACGGGAGTAAATCAACAACTTAAAGACGCTCACTACCCAATTCCAAGTATTGAACAATCTTAAAAATTCTCAGTATTTCGGTACATTGGACCTATACAAAACTTATCATCACATTGAAGTTGTTGATGAAAGTGCAAAAATTCAAACCATTACCACTCTTAAAGGGACATATAGGTTCAACCGACTGGCATTTGGAATTAAAACTGCTCCAAGCGAATTTCATCGAGTTTTAGACCAGATTCTTCAGAATCTTGAAGGACTCACATCATACTTCGACGATATTATAATTCAACGCGCTTCTTACAACGAATGCAAACAGCGACTAATTACATGTTTGGATGATCTTAAAAAATATAACCTTTACTTAAACGAAAATAAATGCAAATTTTTTAAGACAAAAATAAACTACATTGTATACCAGATTACAAAAAAATAAAATATCAAAATCTTCAGAAAAAGTTGAAACTATATTAAATGCACCCAGGCCAAAAAATGCTCACGTTCAACAATTCTTAGGAGTGGTGATATACTATTCAAAGTTTATTAGAAATGTTTTTTCAATTACATATCCACTTTGGAAACTGCTACTTAGTAAAAAAAATTTATATAGTCAGCAGAATGTAAAGTTGCTTTCTAAAAACTTAAAAACGAAATATCAAGTGACTAAATTCTTATACCATTCGACCTCACACTACCAATAATTGTGTCATACGACGCCAGCCTACTTGGAATAGCAGGAATATTATCGCACAGTATAGAAGGAGAAGACAGGCCAATAATTTTCTTATCACGAGCACTCACGAAAGCTGAACAAAATTATAGTCAACTTGATAGAGAATCTGTAGCCATCTATTGGACCATTAAAAAGTTGTATACGTATCTATACGGCCAAAAGTTTACACTGGTAACAGATAACACACCATTAACCTATATATTTAAACCCGATGCAAAATTACGTGCAATAACATCTAGCCGTCTACTTCGCCATGCATCTTTTTTATCAGAACTTCAATATACAGTAGAGCACAGAAAAGCAGAAAACCAAAAGAAAGTTGATTATTTATCGAGACCACCTCTTCCATAAACAGAGACACGCCAAGATGGAACGGAGATAATAAACGAACAGACGATAAATGAAATTACTTCAATAAACATTACCAGGGATAACATAATTTATGAAACAAATTAATATCCAGTTCTTTCTGAACTTAAGAATGCACTTCTAAAAGGAACAAACCAAGACGACACTTACTATCTACATTATGGTATAATATTTAACAGGTTAACTGCGACGGCAGATACCGATGTCTGCTTACGAGCATGTCCGGCAACGCTTCAAGCAGACACGGGTGTCTGCTACGCAGTCTGACTAAAAACTTTCTATATTTGCAATGTGTCTGCAAATAAGCTAAATGTATGGTAATGCTGTGTCTGCTATGGCTCCACAGAAGGTGTGCCACAACATAACTTCATCATATTTGGGACAGTACCTATGTTAAGAGACAAAATGTTCAGTCACATATTTCAATTTTTTTTTAAGAATAATACATACTAAATAATTCTAAAAAAAGCAAATCAATACAAAACAATATATACACCCCTTAAGAATAATGTTTTTTGTTAAAGCATTGAACGCAATTCGGTGGTTGTCCGACGCAATCTGCACAATAGGTTGTTAGTTTTGATATTTTATATCTGGGAATTTCTCCATTCTTCTTTCGTTTGTAGCAGCCCCTACAATATTTTCGACCAGCTCTGGAACTTCCAGGTTTTTGCCATAAGTTTTTTCTTAGTGGATGATGTAGGTTCTGCAGTATTTTCACCAAGCGCAATGTTACTATCTGATACCTTATTTTCGCTCTTCAAAAGTTCCAATACTATTTGTTCTCTAAATTTGTTCAACTTGATGTTTTTTGAATTAACCAAATTATATAAAAATCGTGCATTTACAACAGGTGTTCCCAAAAGAAGTTCTATGGCAATCTTTAGATACCATTTCAAACTTCGTCGAAGAGTAGTTCCGTAACATGCTAATTAATCAGAAAGATCAATTGAAGCCTTTCCGAAGTTGTAATCTACAACAGCTTTAGGTTTCAAAACGGGTCCTGTCCGTCTAATAAGTTCAGTAGTTTCTTCTGTATGAAAAGTAGATAATGTTAGGACTTCTCTCTCATCACGTCATTTTGTTACGGTTATACCTTTCTGATTTTCTTTGGATATCATCTCACCCTTTCTTAATTTCTTCGTAACTATTTTCTTTGGATTTCCCCGGCGATTTTTGCGAAGGGTACTCATTTCTTTGCACTAATGTATTTGCCAATTCTAGGCTTGTATAATAATTATCTGTTATAAGTGTCCTTCCTGCGTCTAGAAGAGGTGCAGACAATTTCAGGACTACATCAGTGGGAAGCGAAACTTGCCTCTGTTCGCCTTTCCCACTATATATGATAAGGTTCCATGTATAACCAGTTTCGCAGAATAGTTTAAAAATTTTTATCCCGTATTTATGAGTTTTTGGGGATATACAGCTTCATGATAAGTCTTCCTTGGAAAGGAACCATGTTTTTATCTATACAGAAGATCTTGTTTGGTGTATACATTTGTTGGAAATTTGTCACGCACATATCCACTAACCTCTGTATTTTATGCAATCTATCATTAGGTGGGGCACATTTCATTATCATCAAAATGCAGTGCCTGTAAAAGTAATTGAAAACGGTTTCGACTCATGGTGTTTCTTGCCACATCGTTTCGGTAAAGAAGACTAGAAGACCAATAATTCTCAATTGATGGTATTTTCACCAAACCCATATATCCAATCAACCCAATAAAACGTCTTATTTCAGTGTTGTCAGTCGGTTGCCATTTATGCCATCTCGAGGTTTTAGGAATATCAGCTTCACTGGTCAGACATTGAGTGGCATATAAATTCGTTTGATCTACGATGTTATCAATAATTTTATTGTCCATTAGAGAACAATAAAAATCGTATGGTGTTCCATTCACCTGTTCTAAAAGCACTGCTTTGTTGAGTCCTGCAAAATCAAATTGCTGTTGACGGCCAAGTGGAACTGACCACTCACCATCAGTTGCTTGTTCATGAAGATTTTGGACCGTATCTTCGTTTTTCGAGCTATTACTATCTGAATGCATAGTTTCAGCAATGCCGGATGGTGAATGAACAACAGGTGTTGCGTTTTGCCCAACATCAATATTTTCTACAAATGCAGTAGGACTGGACAGGTCAAGTTCTGATTCGCTGCTAGGTGGAACATACACTGGATCTTTCACGGAATCAGAAGAACTAAAGTCTTCATCAGTCGATGCGTCATCAAACCCTAGATGAAAAAAATACAAGTTTTTATATTTCCTCATTTTGAGAAAACAAAGAAATTATTACCAACAAGAGGTGGTCCCATACTTCTTGCCATTTCTACAAGCTTTCTTGACCTTTGGCTAACGTTCTCCATAGTAACATAAACTGACCAGTAATAGCAACCAAACACGAAACTCACAAAACTAAATTTTGCGCCGTCAAATGTGTAAAGTAATTTGACGTTATCGTAAATATCAAAACGCACGATTTTTGTAAACAATGAATATAAACATCAAATAATGTTGAGCTTTAAATCGACAATTTCTATACTACATATCGAAAAAAATTTTAATGAAATAATGCCAGAGTAGTAATACCAACAAAAAGAAGAAGTTCATCACTGAGATGAACTATCCGAAAATTTTGGAAGAATTCACTTAGACTACGCAGGCCCTTACAATGGATTTCAATTTTTAATTGTAATAGACGCCAAATCGAAATTGCCAGAAATTGCAGTAACAAATTCCAGCCCGACAACAGAAATGACAATCGAAAAACTAAATTCAATATTTACATATCACGGATACCTAAGAGTATTAGAGTAATCTTAAGAGTCAAAAGTTTAGAGATTTTTTTACACAACGAGGAATTATACAAAAACTTATGGCTCGAGGAAATCCTGCACCAATGGCCAAGTAGAACGTTACTTACTAACTTTTAAAAACCAATTAAGAGCAATGGAAAATGAAGTTATTAATTATTAGAAATGTATCAAAAGATTTGCTCATAGAACAATTAAATGCTTGGAAAGGAACGGTGGACATGTTGAGACGCATATTTAGTTTATCAAAAAAATAGGATTTTTTCTTTTTCATGCATGTAAAGCGTAAAGTTGTATTTTCAAAATAAATCATTCTAACTATCTAACATAAACGTAACTTTTAATCTCTATCGAAATCTTAAAATTACATTTAATATTTTGACAACAATTTATAAAAACGAAAAAAGTTAAGTATAAGGATGTAATTGCATATTAAGACATAGTTTTCAATTCTGAACAACTTTTATAACCAAAGTTTACGATATTGTCAAAAGTAAAGGTACTTTATTCCTGTACCTGAATAATATTTTTTGACACACTTTGTATATGGCTTAAAATAATTAGTATTTGATGATTTCATTTTGTGTTTCAGGCCAAGAAAAACCTTTTATGAAGAATAACTTTTTTTCATAAAATCAATAATAAAAAGTTTTCCATATGTTGCCAACTTTTACAGACATACTGTAGAAGACAAAGGCGATCTTCTCCTGATCCATGTTCCTTACACCAAGACTCATAAGAAACGGTCTTTTACTATGTTGTCCACTACATTTGGAATTAATCCTAATAATTTATATCGGAAATAAATCAATTTACGTCCAGAGGAAGTGAGCACAGGAAGACTATTTCTTTGCTACCGAAATGGAAAATGTACGATACAACCCATTGGCATTAACAGTTTTGGAAAGATACCACAATTGATAGTAAAAAAAACCCGAAATGTATACTGGACACGCGTTTCGGAGTTCGGCTGCTACTTTATTGTCTGACTGTGTTGCCGATGTACGAACTCTAAAGCAATTCGGTAGCTGGAAAAGTGATGCTGAAGAATACGTACAGGATTCTCTGCAGAATAAAGTTAGTATTGCAAAAAAAATTCTTGGAGATGGATGTAGCAGTTCTACAAATGTAAACCATGTTTGAAGGATCTCGATTTACAGTTGAGAGTATTTTTTTTCCTCCAATTGTGGTTTATACTTTAAAGTTGTTAACCTTCTAGGTGGAGGTGGGGTTGAAACTAACGGTCTCAAAACTACATATATGGCCAACGCAACGTTTTAACCCAAACCTGTGTGCTTTATTGAGGCGAAACGTAAATTAAAAAACCGTGTGGCTCATAAAATTTAATATGATCATCGAGGATTGATGATGTTACAAATATTAAAAAAAGATTTAATGAATTATATAAGACACACTGTATAACTAGACAAACGAAAACAATAAAAATAAAAAAATTACAGTAGACTTAATTTAATCGTTTTTAAATCCTCTATCAAATAAAAATTTCGGTTTATTACAGACACCAAAAAAAATTATGTTAATTTTTAGAATGGTCATGCATGGTTCACTCACTTCCGGTACTAGTATTTTTTGAAATTTTCTCAAAACATTCGTCTAACAGCAATCACTGACCATGTCAAATATTATTAAAACCGCATAAGCCGTTTTAAATTTATAATAAAAAAACGATATCAAAATTTTAAGGCTGCACAAGCGCACATTGATTTTGAACCATTCTTTTGAACCTCTTTCTCAAAAAAAATGAACTATAGAATTATTCGAATTTTAAATTTTAATAAATGTGAACATAGTTTTTTAACTTTGTTGAATTTTCTAGTGTGCTATGCTTCAAATTAAACAATTGACATTATTGAAGTTAATAAATGTCATTTCTCTTGTGTTTTTAGCATTGGTGTCTTTTGTGCTTGTTACATAGTTACACAAAATAAAGAATCACGAAGAAACTAAAAAATGATTTGTGCATTGTGTTTTCAAAAAGTGAAAGCAATGAGATTGATTAATGAGACGCAGCTCCAAACCATCAACAAATATTTTTAAAAGAATATCCACTAGACGATCCCAAATTTCGGTGTTCTTTGTATGGTATGTGTAAGATAGTGGTCGAAGAATATGGCAAATGTTGCTTCAAGAGGAAAATACAGCAGGCTGATTACTCGAAGTTGAATATTCGTTCACATGTTATAACAAGGAGTACTACTATTTGAACATGCGCACTTTGCAAAGTTGCAAGATGGACACTTCTCCCTCACTTGTACAGAAAAAGTAAGCCAGGAAAGCCCTCAAAATGTGGGAACATGCAAATAAAATAATTAAAAAGAAAATTACAAGAATATGTTGTAATTGTTTGATTGCTGTTTCAAGAGGTAAGCTTTATAACTGTACAAAAGGCTAAAAATATTTAAACGCCCTAGAACTCGCCGTTCACTTTCTTGGTTTATATGAATGGAAAAGATTTGTCAACTGAAAATTGACCACGCTTGTCTGTTGGATAGTTTTCAAAAATACAATCTTCTTTAGATTTGAGCATAAATAAAACACTAAAATAAGAATCAAAACTTCGTAAAACCACTAGAAAAAAATCAAAGAAAAAGAATCAAATATTAAAACAAAAATTCGGGATACTTAACGTTCTCTTGATGACTTTTTTAAATAGCAAAAATATAATATACAGAGGAAGCTAATCGAAATGTAAAACTTACTGTCACTAAGCCTACAGTGTTCCGCAATAACATAAAAATTTCACATCTTATGTAACAAAGAAAAGAGAATGTTCTATTGTACGTGATGTCATGTTGATAAATACCACTTGTCCCAAACGGCATTGAAGAGAAACTTAGAGAATTACAATAAATGGTCAGACTCGAGAAAAAACAGGACTGATCTGAAGAAATTTGCTAATTGCATTTTTCCTCCCATTATTTCGTCATCACATAAAGATATTAAAATTTTTAAAATTATTCCTCCCTCTAAACTGCACTTAATGATGGGCGCTATTAACACCATTTATAACGATATGCTGAAAGATTTTCCAGATATTTGTAAGAAATGAACGGAAATTTGTCATGTTGAGCTAGAAGCTTATTATGGAGGTTCATTTAATCAGAATTCTTGCAGATTGTTACTGTCGAAAGTTGATATTCTACGATCACTTTGCCCAATTAGTTGTGTATAATATGTTGTGGGGTTGACATCGCAACCCCATTCTAACTAATTCAACTTCCGCTTATTACGTATGTAGTAAACGCGGAAACAATAACAAACAATTGCAAGTAAGCAAATGCAAACTCAACAACTTAACGGCCTTGCTTATTAAGCACACTAACCTACTTCGCATGTATAAAACGAAGTAGGTACAACAACATCAGACAGTTTAAGATTGAGTTCAGTTCGGTTCCACAGTTCGACAGTTCGGCAAAGCAGTACGGTTCAACAGTTGGTCTCATCAGTCCAGTTCGGCCCACGGTCCAGTTCGCCATCAATACGATGTAATTCATTACGGGCCACCGCCTTCCGTACGACACACAACACCGGAATATCAGGTGACATCGCATAGCACGTAGTACGCGATCACTTTTGTGTTTACACTGGTGTATTGCACATTTGGCTTTATTTTTGTGTTATTTCTGTCTCTTATAATCTAAAAGTCTTTTTAAGACTACCACAGCCTAGTTTTGCTCTATTAAGGGTAAGTTATATTTAATTTTCACTTACAGAAATAAAAGGTTATGTTACTTTCAGGTCATTTGAGGTCATTTGTTGGTTGCTCTTCCTATACTGTGTTTATTACTCTGAAGAACCCGCTGTTAGTTTTTGTGAGTTAGTTAACGTGATTTGTACCAAACATAAGATAATTTTTGTTTTAAGGTAATCGATTGCTGTTCGGTTGAATAACTTGGTTCCCGGTAGAGTTAGTTTTATTTGTGATTGCAACCGATCATTTGTTTATTACTTTACTGGCTTGATGTGTTGTTGCTGTTTGTAAAGGAGTAGTTTTACTGTTGATTATTAGTTTTCAAGTAAGTAAATAAAAGTAATTTTTACTAAATATAATATTATTCTGTTTAAAGGTTACCGATACCTAATTGTCTATCGATTCTTGTACAGTTGTACCTTGGAATTACTGTTATTATAAAGTAAGTTGATATTTTTCTGAAAAATATTAAAATACTTATAAATCTCTTTGCAGATCATTGTGAAATGAGCTCCGGCAAAAAACATTCACAGTCAAGGGCGAGAAATAATATATAATGTTTTTAAATTTATGAATGAAGAGAGAAGTGGAGAACCAATACTACCTTTACGTAGTGTTCAAGAAAGGGTTGCGAAAGCTACTGGTGTGGCTCTAAGCACTGTAAAAGGAATCATTGCAGAAGGAAAAAGTAAACCAGAAGGCAGTAAATTCGCTTCTCCAAGGAAAAGTGTTAAAAAAGGAAACCCAAAGTCCTCGGTTGAACCACTTGAAGAGGAAATAATCCGCACCATGATTTATAGACATGCTACTATTCATAAGCAGAGGCCTACCATGAAAGCTGTGTTTCAAGCTGTACAAAACGAAGAAAATATTAACTTCTCTGGAAAACTTGCGTCGTTCAGAAAAGTGGTACACAAGATAGGATTTCGATGGAAAAAAACACAAGACAATCGAAAAGTTTTAATGGAAAAGATGGATATTCGTCAGAAACGTATTGAATTTTTGCGAAAACTACAGAAGTACAAACAAGAAGGGAGAAATATCATATACAGTGATGAAACACATTTGCATAGCTCGCATACAGTTCCTAAAGCTTGGGACGACGGCAGTAGTAAAGGTTTGAAGTCACCAGTTTCTAAAGGACAGCGCCTCATTATTCTTCATGCCGGTGGAAAAAAAGGGTTTGTTCCAAATGGGTTATTAATATTTAAATCAGGCCAGAAAACAGGTGATTATCATGACGACATGAATAACAAAAATTATGTACGTTGGTTAGAAGAAAAGTTAATTCCAAATATTGAAAAAAATTCAGTTTTAGTCGTTGACAATGCTTCATACCATAATGTAGCAGTGGAAGCAAATCCACATCTGCATGGAAAAAAGTAGATATGCAACGGTGGTTGTCGGAACGAGGAATTTGCTACGATGCAAAAGATACCAAAACTGAACTATATTTAAAAATTCAAAGCAATAAGCCAGTAAACAAAATATATATATTAGACAGTCTTTTGGCTAAGCACGGTCATGTTGTTCTTAGGCTTCCCCCGTATCATCCTGAGCTGAACCCCATAGAAAAAATATGGGCTTTAATAAAAAATCATGTAGCTGCACATAACACAACATTCAAATTGGACGACGTGAAAAAATTGCAGAGGAAAAATTTCAAAGTGTGGGTCCTCAAGAATGGTCAAATATTTGTGCACATGTTGAAAAAGTAGAACAAGAATATTTGGAAGGAATACATAATGGATGACATCGAAGAAATTATTATACATGTTGGTGAAGACAGCGATGAATCTGACTTTGGTTTTAGTTCAGAAGATGAAAGTGATGATAATTTAGGGTGTGCACCATTACCACAATAAAATGTTTTACATTTTTTGGTTTATGTAACTAATACTGTATAAATATTTCTGATTGATGAAATAAGGAGTATAAGATAGATTTTTTTAAATCAAGTAATTACAACATAAAGATTAGGTATGTAAACAGGCTGCTTAATAACCATGTTGTAATTCAGTGTAAGAAAGCTTTATAATATAAATATGTATTAGTTTGAATAAACTTAAAAACGTTTTGATGTTGTCTAGTTTTTATAGAAACAATAGGTTTTTTTACATTAAAGTAATTACTTATGATGACTCAATAGGGGAATAACTCACTCTAAAATATGGCACCCTGTTTTAGTATTTATGGCTGTTTCCTAATGTCCTAAATAAAATAATTTAACTCAAGAACAACCAAATTTAAAATTCTCAAATATCTTACATTAAAATGTAGTTTAAATTTTTTTTTCAAATGGAATTTAATTTTATATATAAATGAAGAGTGATGACTACATTACTTTTTAAACATACATTTGAATTTTGCCGCGTTGGTCAACTAAATGTTTTCAGCTTGCGTAATATTCATAATTTCCTCTCGTTCTTTCTCTACCCAGCTCTTTTTCATTTTCTGCGCATTTCACGGCTCATAACAAAATAAATTACCTCTAAATTGTAATACAATCGCAATCCTTTCTCTGATTCCAAACCGGTGTTTAGAGTAATACACCTAAACACCACAATGTTAAATGTTTAATGTTCTTAGAAATTTGGTGTAGGTAACGGTTTAATTGATACTTTTAAAAATCTCATTGAACAATTTCAGAAGGGATTTTAATTACCTTGGTATCAAAACAGACTTGAGTAATAACATAACTCCGAAAATTCTCGCAATTCTTCACCATTTTACTCACTTTTGCAAATATAAACTTTAATGAACAAGCCTCAGAAGTAGTACATGCTGATTAAAAAAAAATATGGCAAAGATATAAAATATCGAAGCGAATTCCAAATTTTCTTCCAAATATTTAAATTTCGTTAGATTTTACAACAGTATTAATTTGTAATGTTTATTAAAAGTTGAGATCAAAGTTATTTGATAATTATGAATGTTTTATTTTACAGTCTGTATACAAATTTGGCATGTTTGTGATCGAGGAAGTAAATTATTATAATTGAAAACAAAAATGTAATTTGATTTAAAAAACGTCGGTAGAATATTTTCAACATTCAGCCTAACTGTAAGCGACTTTGGAATAAGATAAAATTACTTAAATATGTTTATTTTGGTCTAAAGTAATATGTGGTAGGAGTGTGTAAAGACCTCTAACAGACAACCTCTATAACTTAACAAATACAAATAGGTAACAGCAGATCGCAACACTTACTAAGCATTAGATGTAAGTAATATAAAAAAAATACAATTTCAAATACTTTTAAACAAATCCATTTCAATTAATAACAATATTGTAAAATTTTTCACGAAGAAACAAAATGCCTTAAAAGTAGTAGGGTAAATCCGGGATAGATGCCCTACCGGGATAGATGGCTTGTGTTAGTTCGTAATCATACAGCGTCATCCCCAAAGTCCGCACCAAATGAGAAACTTATTTATTATAGGTTTTTAATAAAAGTTATTCTTTATAAAAATTTGTGCATCTCCTAAAACTAAAAATGCACCAACAACATGTAGTGAAAAACGCGTAATATACGAGGTGCATTCGAAAATTTGATTTTGAATCAAGAGTAAAGTGCCCTAATTTTAGTAAATATCAAAAAATTTTATTTGAAAAAGTTGTTCATCATTAAAAAATACAACAAGATTTGAAGTCATGACCATCTAGAAGAAAATTGAATTTTTTCCATTTTTTTTAAAATGGTGGCTATAAATAAAAGATTTGTTTTAAAGTTTAAATGATAATTAAACGCATAATAAAGAAGTTTCTCATTTGGTGCGAACTTTGAGGATGACGCTGTATACAGCTGTAGTCGGAAGTGTAGTTCGTGGTTATATTCATATTTGTCGATATTAATGTAAGTTATTTACGTAAATGTATTTCAATTCTTGAATTGTTTTTGTTTTGTCTTGCAAAACACATCAAGCATAAATATACCCCTGTTTTTGAGTTGTAATATGTTTAGGCATTTTATAGGTTGGTGTTTGACTTTTGAACATGCTATTTGATTGAATTTTCGTGCCATACTTTAGTGGAGCATCTTTACCGCATTTTTGGAAAAGATGCCCTACTTAATGCAGTGAAAGATGGCCTTCTTCTAAAATTCAAAGTTTTCAATTTTCAGTATTCCGTCGTAAATCTGACAGAGGAAAATAGACAGAGAAGCAATTAATGAATGCCGTAAATGCTGTTTCAAATTATTTAATGGGCATTAATAAAGCTTCACGCATATATGCGATCCCTTCCAGGACATTGGAAAGAAGGATTCAAAAAGGAGTGACCCAAAAAATAAGCATGGGTCGCGCTCCATTACTTGGCACTGAAAATGAGAGAAAATTGGTATCTCACTTGAAAAAATTACAAAGCCGAGGGTTTGCTGTTACTAGAGAGGATGTGAGAGTGCTGGTATACCACTTCGCATGCAGCATACACATTAACCATAAGTTTTCTAACGACAGAGCTGGATACGACTGGCTGAACTACTTTTTAAGGTGTAATAATGATTTGTGCATAAGAAAATCAGAAGGAATTTTGTGGCAACATAAAAGCACACAATTCCAAACCAAATACGAAGTACATGATATTGCTAGCTGTTAACCTATTATTATTTGTTTTTATTCCACCTGTTTATTTTAGGCAAGTGGTCGAAAACTATTTTCAATTGCTTCAAAGTGTATTGGTGGAATATAGTCTCTTTGAAAAACCTGGCCATATTTTTAATATGGACGAAACTAGCTTACAACTTAATAACAGACCCGGGATTCGTAGTAGCAGAAAAAGGTAGTAAAAGTGTGTCTTCGGTAACATCGGGAGAAAAAGGAGAAACAATTACTATTATTACTTGTTGCAACGCAGAGGGTACGTTTTTACCCCCAACTTGCATTATAAAAAAAACAAAAAGGTAGAGTATCAGGATGGTATACCTCCAAAAGCTGTAATATACAGGGTGTCCCAATATTGCGTGGACATAGAGCTACAGTAGCTTTGTGGGATCAAAAAAAGTCGAATGGGCTAAACTTACCTATATACTAAAGTGCATCGTTAAGCCGTGAGAGGGCGTCAAAGTTGAAACAATATTTTTATTTTTTTTTAATAACTCGAGAATACTTAGCTCGATTTTTGTAAAATTTGGTTTGGGCACATTTCTATGAAGGAACTACGTTTTTAATAGATATCAGTTTAATTGAATTCCAGGAAGGGTGAAAACCATCCCCACCCTTCCATAAATTTAATGGTAACTTTTTTGGGGGTGGTGATAGTGCTTTACTTTTTTTTTACAAGAAAGATACATTCATCTGCTGTATTTTTTGTCTCTTACAAAATGTTGTATCTCTTTTAGTTTTTGAGTAAAAAAATTTACTTAATGAATTCTGATTAATAACGCGGGTTGCTTTCGACGACTTTCGGGCAAGCTCGGATATCCGACAACTTGTTTTTGTTTTAAACAATGAATTAATTTTTGTGTTTGTAGGCATTCATTTGAAATAAGTTAATTTCGTTAATTTTGTGGCTGTTATGGAGTACACTTTTAATGAACAAACTGATATGTTGCTTGTACTTGGTTTTTGTAACGGTAACTGTCGCGAGAGTGTTCGCGTATATCGTCAAAGGTTTCCCAATAGACAGATTCCGAACCGTCAGACTTTCGCAAATGTTGAGAGGCGTCTTCGGGAAACTGGTGGATTAAAACCCATTAAAATTAATGCTAGGCGACCTCGACAGGCTAGATCTCCTGATGTCGAAGAAGAGATTCTCGAAACTGTTCAAAATAATCGGGGAATTAGTACAAGAATATTGGAACGTCAAACTGGGGTGTCTAAAAGCACAGTTAACCGGATTATTAGAGAGCAATTAATTTATCCTTTTCATATCCAGTGCGTCCAAGAACTCATACCTCCTGATTACGGATCTCGTATACATTTTGCTCAGTCGATGCAAGAGCGCAGAGCGGCCGATCCATACTTCCATATGAAAATTTTGTTTACGGACGAGTCATGCTTTACACGACGAGGTTTAACAAATCTTCATAACGAGCATGTTTATGCAGATGAAAACCCTCACGCTGTTAGAGAGAGGCATTTTCAACAGGAATTCAGAATTAATGTGTGGATGGGTATAATTGATACTCACTTAATTGGTCCATTTAGATTACCAAATCGCCTTAATGCTAATAATTACTTGAATTTCATTCAGGAAAGTATGCCTGGATTGTTAGAAGACGTGCTCTTAATTTACGTCGTGAAATGTTTTCATGCACGATGGTGCACCTCCTCATTATTCTCATCTTGTTAGAAACTACTTGAACGTGCATTACCCAGAAAGGTGGATTGGCAGAGGCCAAGATGCCCCAATTCATTGGCCACCTCGCTCCCCGGACCTTAATCCTTGTGATTATTTCATTTGGGAATGTTGAAAAATAAAGTGTACGAAGTTCCAATTGACAACTATGAACAATTGTGGGGTAGGATTCAACTTGCTGCGAACTCTTTGCGAGACCAACCTGTTGAGAAGAGTCAATTTAATTTTCTGCGTCGAATTAATTTATGCGGGGCCGAAGGTGGTGGTCATATTGAACATTATATTGTAATGTAAATAAATCATAATTGCAAATTTACTTATTAATTTGTCTATTTTGCTCCAAAAACTAAAGAGATACAACATTTTGTAAGAGACAAAAATACAGCAGATAAATGTATCTTTCTTGTAAAAAAAAAGTAAAGCACTATCACCACCCCCAAAAGTTACCATTAAATTTATGGAAGAGGGTGGGGATGGTTCCTACCCTTCCTGGAATTCAATTAAACTGATATCTATTAAAACGTAGTTCCTTCATAGAAATGTGCCCAAACCAAATTTTACAAAAATCGAGCTAAGTATTCTCGAGTTATTAAAAAAAAAATAAAAATATTGTTTCAACTTTTGACGCCCTCTCACACGCTTAACGAAGCAATTTAGTATATAGGTAAGTTTAGCCCATTCGACTTTTTGATCCCACAGCTACTGTAGCTCTATGTCCACGCAATATTGGGACACCCTAATATATGCCTGAAAATCCCGCTTATACAGTGACCGACAAAGAGTTTGCAACAAATGTCCGTCCTAAAAAAACAATGTTTTTTGTTCTTTACCGTCCATTGGTAGACTAATACATCAAAATTACTGGATTGTGAAGTTTATTTGTTGGTTTTATTGTGTTTTATGGAAATCAAACGCAAAAATTATGTTTTCTCAATATTTCCTAAAAAATACCGGAAAACTGATATTTTTGAAAAGTCGTTATTTTCTCTTAAAAATTTGCACATAGACTTATAATCTAATTTTAAAGAACGTTTTTCTTAGGCATTTTTCAATATCTTGTCATCTAACCTCACTTTTTACATATTTAAGGAATATTTTTTGAATTTGCTACCATGACAGTGGTCACATGACATTTGTCAAAGTGCTTTTTTTTGTCATTTAATATGTTGAATTCATTTTCCAAAAGAAATTTTTGGATATCTCAATTACAAAAAATTTTCCCATTTGATGCAAACTCTTTGCCGGTTACTATATAAACGCGAATATATTTATGGAATGTTTGTAAAATATATTTATTGCAAGAAAGCTCTAAAGAAAAGTTTTTTTTCATTGTAAATCGACACACGTCCTACTCCAATATCCAAACCTTGGAATATGCAGAAGCAAACGATGAGTCTCCCAAGTCACACGACCCACTATTTACAACCCCTTGACCGTGCAGATTTCAAGTCTTTTGAGACTGCCTTTTATCAAGCTAGTCAAGCATGGATAAAAGCAAATCCTTCTGGCGAAATAAAGCGTTTGCAATTCGGAAAGCTACTTTATGAGTCATGGACAAAGCCGCCACCCAAAGGAATGCAATATCTGCTTTTATCTCCAGGCATTTACCCTTACGATGCAAACGTGGCACCTGATTAAGCTTTCCTGATGGCGTAACATGTTCCTGAACATCTGCGTCCTACTACAATAAATGATATTCCGCGAATGCCTTTATCTACAACAGAATCAGTCTCATCTAAACGTTTAGTTTCATCAGGTCAAAAAACGCCAACTAAGGTTTTAGTTGTATTATACACAAAATCCAGTACCTGGATGCTTTTGGCAGAACGATGAACCAATTTTCAAGGCCATACTGTCTTAGATGATACTATCATTTCAGGCAAAATCTTAGAAAAGATTAATCCTGTTCCAGTTATTAAAGTTCAAGAAGTAAAGAAACGTGCACGTCATATAGCTGCTGTTATGACAAGTCAAGAATTTTTGTCTGAAAAGAAGAGTACATTACGAAAGAAAATTGAAAAAAAAGGTAAAGGTAAATTAGTAAAAAAAAGGCAAAAAAGAATAACGCAAAAAACTTCAAAGAAAATTTAAAAAGAAAATTTGAATCAGATACTGACACTGAAGCAAGTGTGGTTTATCAAGAAGAAGATCATGCAGTTAGTGAGGAAGATAAAACCGAATACACCGGCTGTGGAGAAAGGTTCGTTTGAATGCGTTTATTGCAAAAAGTGGAGTCATGAAGGCTGTTCTAAATACGAAAATCTTTGCGACCTTTCCGGGAGAGTCCTTGCAAAGAAGAAAAATTAATGTTTTAGCCTAGTTTTAATGCTTTAATGTTTTTTAGAATAGTACTAATATTATTTTAAAGGGCATCAGACCACTATTCCGGGGAAGATGGCAAATGTTAGTTTGTTAGTGTTTTCGCAATCAGTTAATACTATTAGTTAGTATATTAGGTCTTTAGCTTAAGTGTAAGAATATACATTTGTTTTAGTATTTCCCCGATTTTTATTTATGGATATATTCTTGTTTGTAAAAAATTTGCCAAATAAAAATGTGGGCATCTATCGGTTGATTTACACCTTATATAGGGTATGAGTGACAGTTCCTTAACCTTCCTCACAAGTTTATGTATTGGTATGTTAGCTGTGTTATTGTGTTTAAACATATAGTTTCAGGTGAGCTATTTATAACTTCTATTAACTTTAACAATAAATTGTAGTCCTATTCACAAGTTCCTAATTAATAATACAAATTTTAAGCGAAAGAGAACGAAAACAACATTAAAAGATGAAGTAAATAAACATAACATTTAATAAATTTTCTTAAAATAACAAATCCTTTCATCAGTTAAAACAAATATTTGTTTGATATATGAAACCATAAAAATTGCATTAAAATTTGTGTGAAAAAAGTAGATTAATAGAAAGTATATTTATTTTTATTAGATAATATAAACCATTACTTGTTCTCCTTTAATTTCTCAAGAGTAACATTTAAATACGTATTTACATAAATTTAAACAAAATTAATTACTTACAGATATGCACTATCTATTTGTATATCGTCAACCTCGAGAGTTATCATTTTCTACATTTCTTATAAGTAAAATTAAACTCTGGTTCTTTAAAATAAATGTTCTTGAATTTAATATTAGTTTCTTTACATAATAATGTGATTAAGTTCAGCGTTGAGCTCAAGTTAATTTAAAAAAAACTTACTTTATGATTAAGCGAGTTAGAAAACAATGCAGAAGTCAGGAATGTAAATAAATATAGAACAAGGTACATCGTTAAGATCAAGTATAAAACTTGAAGGATGGGAATTACTCTTATTGTTAGTCATAAAATTTAATGAAATTGTTTTTCAACTTCGAATCAAAAAAACTATAATAGATGTTATAAAGGGTAGGCCATTTAAAAGTTGCATTTTAAAAGTAAATAAAAAAAAAAAAAGTAAATATTTTTTTAATTTTCCGGTTTTATTAGAAAGATGGAACCTTGAAATTTAAGAATGAAACACAACATCATTTAAATGGTTGCCACGGCTGGCCTTTTCAATTGTCTTGGCCTGTATCTCTTGAATGTCAACTTCGATTTCGTGTTTCAAGGCCTCAATTGTCTCTGGATGGTTCGCCTAGCATTTACACACCTCCGATGTGGCCAATTGATATCAGAATTTCGGCTGATTACTCGGTTTTCGAAAACAATGCTCAAAAGTTGGATTGTTACGTTGGCTGTATGGCAAGTGGTCCCGTCCTGTTGAAACCAAATGTCGTTCTGGCCTCGTTTGGAAACAAAATTGAGTGAGCATGTCACGATAGAGCTCACTATTGACCGTTTGGGTTGAAGACTCGCCATTTTGGAAGTAAGTTCTCAATATTTCCCAGTTTTCTTCAAGCATATGGATTATCATTTCGTAAAATTCAGACTTTTAACTAACAATCTGTCAATTGGTGATGACATTTAATATTCATGTACTTCAAATAAATAGTGGTTCAAAATGCAACCGCTAGATGGCCCACCCTATATGTGTCCATATTACACGAAATGTCGTTAGACACACATTTCACTTATAACATTTTTTCTTCTTTTTATTTTATTGACTTTGTTAAACTGATCAAAAAATATTAATAAAAACACACTATTTTTATGAAAAATAGATTAGAATTTGTTTAACTATTTTTTGCTTGGTATTTGTATGTGTAAGCTTAGTTAGACATATTGTGCAAAAAAAGTATCGTGTTGAATTGGAAAATAGTTATTTACATTTACAGCGCCATAAAATCTCTTTACACACGAAATTTGTATAATATTTTTTTGGCCGACTATCATCATCAAAAAGTAAAAAAGTACAAAATTATTTCTACTGATTTTAAGTAGACCTGGCCGCATAACCATTTTGACATACACCACCTAATGGGTTAATTAATTTGTTTAACTGACGTATAGATAGCGCCATCAATATCATCATCAATAAAAAAATTAAATGCGCCCTTATTATGTACATTATGGTGTCAAGTATGGTGTAAAATAATTTTTTCAAATTAATTTATCGGATTTTATATTTTGTTTATTTTTAAAACGTTCCCAAATAGCACATAAATCAGCCACTACTTTACCGCATAGTAGCCATACTTTACCGCATAGTAGCCGTACTTTACCGTATTGTGTGTATAAATCAAGTTTCAAGACAAGTATGAACAACTGAAAAATGTTGGCTTTTACAGTTCAGGAAGCCAAAAGGATTTTAAGATTAACGTAGATAATAAACGTATAAAAAAAACACGGTAGTTCTCATACTAAACCAAGAACTAAGAAACCGTGACAAAAACAAAACTTAACTTTCATTTACCCGAATTGTGTTTTTTGCTTGTATATATTTTATTTACAACTACGTTTCGTTAGCCACTTTAAGCTATTAGTGATTTTGGTGGTTCTCCTTAAAGAATATAAATAATAACAATAATTGTTTACAGACCATATAAAGTAAAAGAAAAAATTTATAAATTTTTTAACAAAATAATTAAATAATTTAATTGGTCAAATGGTTTGCAATCAGCAAGTAAGACGAAAACAAGCAAACTGCTGGTCTTTCTTGTAATTAGTTTATTATTGGCAATTTTCGGTTTCTATTGTACTGTTTTCATATTTCCCTCACTTTAGAGATTTATTATTTTTTTTTATACTCGTACGCAGTATCAAATTATCCATTTTTATTTCTTGCTTAACTTACTTCGCGAACATTATTTATCTACAATTCCTTTGCTTTTTTTAAATTCTTTTGTTCTGTTCCTTAGATTTAGCATTTTTTTTATATTCTTGTTTCGTGAAATTTTTTATCGCTCTTCTTTTTCTATGCAGTTTACTATTTCCTCCACGGTTTTTTTCTGTTTTGTTTCAAAGTTTAAATTGCCGCTGATATTATATTCTTCCGTTCCATTAAATTAGTTTCTGATATTTCTGTTCTTTTAGTTCCGAGTTGACTATTTCTTTTAGTTTTTATTGTTTTGTCGGATTTTCTAGTTCTAGTTGTTTCATTGCCTTTCCTCTGTTTATTATTTTCTTAAATCTTAATTCACATTTCATGAATACTAAATCACAATCACTGACCCCCGAAAAGCTACTACAGTCCTTAAATTGATTGTTAAATATATTGCGATGGTTTAAGCACATATTTTTTTATAAAATAATTATTTAACAATGAGAAATTTTAATAAATTATTCAGGGTAAAATTGAACCCGTTCTAATTAAAAAATATTAACACTAGAACAAATAAAACTTTAAAACTAGAGATGCGTATGTGGATAATAAAAATATGTAATTTTAACATAATTTCACTTTATACAAATAAAATTTGTAACATATTTTCTAAAATAACTTTATCGTAAGGCTGATGAAGTTCGTCGACCTCGATTGTTGAACGATTTTGGTTAGTAGTGCAATTCATCGGTGGTAACACGTAGTTCATTTATTTATTCAACGATTTACTTTATTTAATGTTTAATAATTTGTCATGTTTAAAACGTTAACACTTAAATTTGAAAATGTCATTTCAAACACACACGTTTACGTTTTTGATTGTATTTGTAATTCAATACTCGATTTTTCCTACTACTGAAACTGTACTGTTTTATATTACATGTTTATATTTTTGGACTACATCTTCATTCTTTTAGGTTTAACCAACGATTTCTTTGATATTTCAGTTTAACTTTTCCATTGAAATTCTGTTAGAGTTTACAGAGTTCACTTTCTCATACCTTTTTGTTTATTAATTGTTTCCTTTACATAAGACTCGCGTTGATAATTTTATTGTCTTCCCGAGCATCTAAACCTCTAAACTAAATTTGCATATTTTATAACGTATACAGACTTTGTGTCTCCACATTCCTTTTATCCAAACGGATATGAATTTATAAACAATACTCCTATTCTACAATTTATACAAACTTTTTTATGCAACTAAATGAAATTTTATTTACGTGAAATATTTTAATTTTGCTTTCTTAAAATAATTTTAGGTCGGTCTTTAGAAATCTTATTCATTTTTACTTTCAATTTAAATAAAACCCTTTACTACAAATCTAAATAATCATCTTTCAATTCAAAACAAAAATATTTTTGTTATTTAAAATACCATTTTAGCGCAATATATTTTACCACGATTAAGTCAGTCTGGTATAGACTTATGTCTCCAGTGGTCTTGGATGTATACCTTTTCTCAGGAGCTCTTGGAGCTGGGTGTTCATTATTGTTAATTTGTGTTTAGCGCAAAACTTTACGTATATATAACTTTATTTATTTCAATTTGCCAGCCCATACAATTCTTTTCTTTTCTCACACTAGCATTCAACTCCCACATTACAATTAAATTTGTTTTTTCTCCTTCCATTTTACCTTTGCCCGTTTCTTTAAAGACTTCGTCGTCAAAGACCGACTTTGCACTATTACTGTATCAGTTTAATTATTATGCGGCTTTGCACTTGGTTTCTCTATTGCTCCACCATTTCCGTCTTTAGTCCTTGTGTTTATAATCCTATATTCTTCTAAACAAGAATTTCTCTCCTGTAGCCCCTCTTATCTCATTTACTTCTATTATGTCTAGTTTCTCATTTTAAGTTTAGCGTTTCCGAGTTTTTCGCACCTGAGCATAGTTCTTAAATTCCATGTTTTAATATTCATGCTACTTCTTCTAATTTTTAATTTTAATTTGGTTTTCCCTAGTATTCTCATTCCTAAGATTAAAATAAGATTGCCATTCTCAACTATAAAAATCTATAGTGCGTGCGGTAAATAATTTATCAAAAGCCATGAAAATCTTTAATAAACAATATTCTTTCAAAAACAATGTTTACTCATATATTAACCTGATTTCTAAAATTTGAACACTATATTACATATGGACTTTGCCACGGTAAATAATATCACTGATTTTAATAGATTTAGCTTGTCAAGGAAATTAAATATCAATTCCAATTTGAGTTTTTATTCATCATGGTATTCTTGTAATTCTACAAAGCATTCATCGTCAAATATTATTTTAATAATGAAAAGAATTATACTGTAAATCATTTCCAAATTTTTTTATAAAATTATCCAAAACTATATCTTTAATGCAACTGTTCAAACTTCTGTCATATTACTCTTCAGAGTACGTTCTACAAAAATGTTTAAAACCTGCATATTTGAAGTAATTCTTCAATTGGACATCTAGAGTAATTATTCACAATAAAATATTTTTATTCACCCCAACTTTAATCCTATTTTTATAACATAAAGCAAATAAATAAAAATTGTCTCCTTACCTATTAATTATGTTTGTCTCTATTAGCACATTAAACATTTCTTAATCCCATATAAAATGGAATTCCTCACATATCTGCAATTTTTAGAAAAGAAGGTGGGACAAGAAAAAGGTGAAAACAAGAACACAGAATTTTTTTATCCATATACCGATGCCGGTGTTGAGTGTTAATCGGTCTTCATTTGAATGGACTATTCGTTCACAGCTGTTTGATCTCGTTTCAAAAACTTTATCAATTATTTTTATTTGGTTTTTACGACTAATATTAGAAAAATATTCTACTCAGGCAAAAATACAAAAATGTTCAGTGTTCTTTTAAAGAAGTGAAAAAACATATACCAAAAGAGTGAACTAAAACATGGTAAGAAGCAAGTGGTAGGTAGGGAATAAATTAGAAAGTGTAGATGAAGGAAAATATCTAGGTTATAAGTTAAGGTGCGACAACAAAGACTAGGGCTAAATAGGAGAGTTGATGAAAGAGAAAAAGGATAGAAAAAATTTCTGGGAGAAATATAGAAAAACTAAATAGAAAGAAAAACAGCCATATGTTATTAATGTTAGAGAGTAGTAAAGAAAAGGTAACGGACAAGGAGAAAATAGAGAGAGCGCTCAAAAAAATGTTGTTTTAATTGTTACTATAAATTCATTTCATTTAATTGTCATTGTCAATTTATGAAATTTGTTAAATTGTTAACATTTCCTTTTCTAATTATATGAAGATGACCAACATACATTTTTCGATTTTACCAATTTTACTATTCAAGTAATTATTTATTAAATAGAATATGACAAGATAAATAGTAATAGGTAGTATATTAATCACGTATTATACAGACATTTGACTTAATTTTCAAATTAATTTAGGTTAGTGTCACATATACTTACATTCTACTATTTTTAAATTCACACAAATAAAAAGTTCAACGTCAATATCTTAAAATAAATAAATAGTATGTGTTTAAAAATGTATTTCGTTAAAATGTTTATTTTCAACTATTTATATGCTATTAACAAAATTACGCATTTCCACCATTGTATTGAATGCATACATTCTTGAAATAAATTTATTTTCATTTCGTTTGTTTAAATACATTGAATTAGAAGGATGAGTTTGTTAATAATAACATATAAGCCAAGCTTTTAAGTTTAAAAATAAATTGAAAATATACGATCGAACATAAAATTGTCAGTATGGCAATACGTAAAAATTACTAATCATTTTTGACTATATTTAGAACACGAATATATCGGGTATCCGAGAAAGTCTTTGAAATTGATTAATAATAAATAAATTAGAATTAATTGTTAATGCGTGTGGGCATTCAGTTTTACGTACATTATTCAAGTTTAATAAAAAAAATACACTACTCTATTTAAAAATCTAAAGTTTGTTGTTGTCTTTCATAATAAAGCCGAATACAATAATTAAATTAAGATGCGAAATATGGAAAAATGTAGATTCTAAATTTACAAACTTATCTTCTAAAACATTTATTAATGTCACTGCTACGCTAGACGAAATGATGCATACAGAAAGAGATAAAAGTACTCTGCTGAATTTTGTTATGGATCATAAGTCATAACGTAACTTTGACAACTGATATAGAAAAATGTATCGGTAAATTCGTGTTAATTGCAATGTTAATTTTATGGGAAAATGCAGCCAATAACATAAAAAAAATTAAATGAGAAACTATTACTTTTGGTACAACTTCCGTTACATTTCAAGCAATGAGGAATAGCTTAACCATCAATTGTATCTAAGATTTAGTAAAACGATTTTTATGTAGGTGGCCTGATATCAAGATTATCTTATGTTCAAAAACCATTTAATGTTTTCATTATCAATAATAGCTTCAATTTAAGGAAATGGCGATCAAACAAGCAACACGTACGTGAAGATTTTTTATACTGCACTTGATACACTATTCTATTTTTCTCAGTTAAAAGTGACTGCTATGTTTTTTTCGGTTTCATTTAAAAATGTATGCTTCGGATATCATAATGAAGCGATATGTTATTTTTCTCAACGTTTGTAGAATAAAACTTTTGCTGCATGTCAATTTTATAAACGTTCTTTAATTAACGAACTGTAACGCTTAAAGTAAAAACTTAGATAATGATGGTTTAATTAGTGAAGTATACAATTTTCATTTTATTGCTTAATTAGCCTCATAAAGGAAATTTTTATTTGTATGGAGTCAATTGCAGTGTAACAAAATTGCGAAATCTATATTATAACGAAGCCTAGATAAAAACTATGACTTTTTTCTTCAAAAAGATGCGGCATATTAATTAGCAGCAAATAGAATTTAGTCAAATTAACATAAAATAACGTTTTACCGTTAAAACAATGTAATTTTTTTCTAGTAGGTAACTGTATGTATGAGAACAATGCAAACATTTTTAATTTTTCAGCGCGCTTCTGTATTTTATACGCAAAGGAACTATTAAGAAATAAGTCAAAAAAGTTAATTAATTGTAATTGAACCTACGGCATCAGCACTACGCTCACACATGTGATGCGTCGTTTATTTACGGAAAGCAAGTTCAATTTATATTTAACAAATTGCTGGTTATAAATTATCAAATTCTATATTATTAGTTATCAAAATCATACAAACCAAAGATACCTAACTGACGAGAATAAATATTTTAAATTTAGAAACTAAAATTGTTTTAACACACTTCGTTTTCTACCTTTCTTTATTCTTACCCCTACAGAAATTCAATTAAAAATAAAATAATAATTCTGTCTTTAAACGCAGGATGTAATTCAATTATTTACATAGCAATATTTATAAAAATAATCGTCAGTTGTGGAAGTCGACGGAAACCAATCAATAGTTACATTTTGAAGCTATAAAGATTTGCAAATATAACTAGAACAAATTAACTTAATTAAGAAGAATGCGTTGATTTTTCTTGGCTTTCATTAACTTTCTTAAGTAATTTATTATCATCTACAATAAGATTATCTTCGTATAATGTATGTCAACAATAGGGTTGTTAGACAGATTATATTTGAGATGAATAAATGTTTTTAAAAATAAGTTTTGAAATTTCTTTTAGTTTGCCCTACTTGCTTTGCTACACTGTCTACAGTTTTGTTTTAAATAGGTAGGTAGCTACCCATCTGGTTATCCATCTAGCTGACCATCTAACTATCCATTTAGCTTTACATCTAGCTATCCATCTAGATAGCTATCTAGCTATGAATGTAAACTTTCGCGGCTGTTGTCACTAAGATTATTATCTTCCGGGTTGAGCCGTGTTCGTCCTTCCTTCCTACGTTCTCTGCTTGACGTTTCGCTAACCATGCTGTTAGCTTCTTCAGAAGTTACTCTAAAGACTGATGTTGTTGTCTTCTGCTCCTCGTTATATACTTATGTTCCGCTACGGTTGGTTGATGTCGATCAGTGACGGGTGGTTGGTTTTCGATGGTTGGTTGATCTTTCGTTTGGTGTTGACTAATTTTGTGGTGACATTTGTTTTTGTGAAGAGTTAGTTTCCACGTATTTTTAATCGGTAACGATCTTCTCAATTGAAGGGATCAAACATTCAGCTATACCAGTCGATCAACATCGTCAACTGCTACCTTCCGGGACCAGGCCACCTAGACTATACGGATTACAAAAATTCACAAATTTGGCAAATCCCCTAAGGTCAATTGTCAGCACATGTGGATCTCCAACTTATGAACTGGCCCGTTACGTGGCTAAGTTTCTACAACCGTACGTGGAAGAACTGAATCTTTGTGAAGAACTCCGAACACTTCGTCGAATTACTGATGACTCTGGAAGTAACCAATGACGATATACTAGTTAGTTTTGATGTAGAATCGCTATTCACTAACGTACCAGTCGACGATACACATAACATCATAAAACAACTGTGCTCAACCCATGGGTTAAGAGAAGACATACCAGAGCTAGCAAGAATCTGTCTGAATACAACTTACTTTCTATGGAACGGAGATTTCTACGAACAAAAATCAGGTGCAGCCATGGGATCACCATTATCACCGGTTATTGCGAATATCTTTATGGAAGCATTCGAGCAAGAAGCCATTCAATCCAGCTAAAAGAAACCGAAATGCTGATTCAGATACGTACCTTTGTCATATGGCCTCATGGGAAAGAAGCACTTACTGTATTTCTTAACCACCTCAACACTCAGCACGAAAAGATCAAGTTTACCATGGAGACAGAAGAGAATAAGGAGCTTCCTTCCTGGATGTTCTAGTGAAACGAGGGGATAACAACAAGTTGGCTCATAGTGTATATCGTAAAAAGACACACACCGACCGATACCTCCATGCCACATCACACCATCATCCACAGCAGAAGCGGTCTCTAATCAAAACTTTATTGCATAGAGCTAACAAGATTCCTGACGAGGTTCACAAGGCAGAAGAACTTCGACACGTCCAACAAGCCCTAATGAAGAACGGCTATACCAGAAAAGAAGTAAGAGCCGCCTGTCGCAGGAAATCCGAAAAAGAGAAGGAACAGGTCACCACCTACGCTCGTTTGCCATTCATTGCTGGAGTAACTGACAAATTAAGAAAATCATTGGAGAAGAAGAATATCGGTGTCAGGTTTGAAACGGTTAGAAAATCCAGCAACTATTACCTTCTAATAAAGATAACCTGCCGAAACTCTCAACAAAAGGGGTCTACCAAATTGACTGTTCATGTGGAAAGGTCTACATTGGTCAAACCGGACGCAACATAAAATGTAGATTAAAAGAACATCACCGAGACGCCAAGTCCAGAGCGGTAGATAAATCAGCAATCGCAGAACATCTACACGAAAAAGGAAAACACATCATCAACTTCGAGGAAGCTAAAGTTCTATCAAGGACTAACAACTACTATCCAAGGATAATCAGAGAATCCCTAGAAATTATGAAAAATAAAAATAACTTCAATCGAGAAGATGGTTACCGATTAAGCAACACGTGGAAACTAACTCTTTACAAAAACAAAGAAAACAAATGTCACCACAAAATTAGTCAACACCAAACAGAAGATCAACCAACCATCGAAAACCAACCACCCGTCACTGATCGACATCAATCAACCGTAGATGGAACATAGGTATATAACGAGGAGCAGAAGACAACAACATCATAGAGGAACTTCTGAAGAAGCTAACAGCATGGTTAGCCAAAAGTCAAGCAGAGAACGTAGGAAGAAAGGACGAACATGGCTCAACCCGGAAGATAATAATCTAGCTATCCATCTAGCTGCCTATCTAGTTACCCATCTAGCTGCCCATTTAACTATCCATCTGACCACCCATTTAGCTATCCATCTGGATATCGATCTAGCTATCCATCTAGATATCTATTTAGCTATCCATTTATATATTCATCCAGTTACCCATCTAGCTACATATCTAGTTACACATTCTGATTTTAAACGTTTTAGTTTTTGAGTAAAAATTATTTTAAAATCTTACACAATTTTCTTACACGCTGGAAGTAAAGTTACCTAGTCAACATGGTTATCTTGTACAACGGTAACCATTGGTTAAAGAAAATAAATAAATGAAATAAAAAAAAGTAACCGTTTCTAACCATTTTACTTGTTCCGACGAATTAGAGTTAGTACGTTATAATGAAGCAAAAAAATTATGTTTGATGGCCCGCCGGTCGTCCGTCCGTATGTAAACAAGGTATCAAAAAATACCGGTCCGATTTTTATGAAACTTTATACATGGATCTTATTTATAATTCGGCATATCTGATTAGATTTTGAGCATGATCTATGTAGCGAAAAGACTACTCAGATTTTTGAATTCTTAAAATATTTAGAAACATATTCATTTTACACATTTTTGTTTCAAATAATACTTTGCATATGAGTTTTATATAGCGTAAGCGGCATAATTTTTGACGTTATTATTCCTTTTATGAAAATTGCCCGAAACACGTCAATTTGCATTTGCAATATGCATGGTGTAATATTTTTAGAAACAACATATGGTTGAAACGTCTTGTTTGGTTAAGTCAATAGAATGCAAGACTTCAAGTAACCCACAGATGAATTGGAACGACTTCAATATTTAGATAACTTCACAAAGTTAAATTAAAAAAAGGCATAGGATGACATATTAAAAACTTTGCCAAATCTCAATCAACATATGGTAGTGAGGAGGATGAAAGCAGTTCATACCAACCAAGCAACGAAAGCGATAACCCAACCAGTTTTGAGATTGTAGATAATAGAGAGACGAGAAATAATAAAGACCTACCTCCGCATTTTTTTTTTATGCAAAATTCTACATCAATGTTAAAAAATGTTTAAATAAAAATAGTGTAAAAAATCATTCTAGATTAAAATATTTACCTCATTTTATTGCATTGTAGTGCTTTTTGTCCGTTTTTGTTGTTAAAAAATAAACAGAAGAACGGACACTATCAGATAATAAGATAATATGATAAGGTTACACTGGTCGGTAATGGATGCTAAAAAAAAGGTTCTTAAATATGCTTAAAATTTAACATCGATCATTTATGTTGAAAACTAAAAACTATATTCTTGCAAAACCCATAGATTTTGTCAAGATGGACAAAAAAATTAATCATTGAAAGCACTTCGTGTGGTTTCTAGCTAAGTCTAAGTCTAATAAGTGACTTTAAAAAGTTTCTAGTCTCATACCAATTCACAGCGATAATTCATTTCAAAGAAACTGTTAAGAACTTTATGATTGTACATGGTGTGTCGACAATAGCATGTTGGAACTCCATACAAATAGACATGGTCTACTTACTGAAAATATTTTCATGGCGATGTCACTTCCGGTTACGCCGAAAATGAATACTTTGTTATTTTAAATACAATGCCTTAATTTTTACTTTATTTTTGGTTTCCGCATAAAATTTTAGGCCTTCTACTACCAGGTTTAGCGTACTTATTCTCTTATCATTATTAAGGAAAAATGATACTTTTTTTATTTGTTCCTTAGTTTACGAGTAATGGAGTGAGAAACATAAAAATACGGAGAATTAATTAAATTAAAATTTGCATTTTCCATAAGAAGCAATGCTTTTATGGAAATAGTTTATTTTTTTACGACCAAACTGCTACAGAGAATATTATAAAATTTTGACCCTAGAAACATCTCAGCTTTAACTAATTAATGCATTACATAACTCAATAATTTTGAATAGCGCCCTTTTGCACAAGACAATTTTTGGACAACTTTTTTTGAAAGTTTACTTTTTTAAAAACTATCGATTTGGCCAGGTTGTAGGTTTTAGTCTTTAAATTCCTACAGAATACACATTTTCAGTCACTGGACCCTCTACCCTATATAAATTACTCAAGTATTTTTAATACAAATTTGAGTTTTTATTTTTGCACCACAAACATGCGCGAAACCAACAAAACAACGTTGCGTCTACAACTGCACACATGGTGTTAGATATTTGACAATTGTTCCTGTTACAAAATTAATGTTTCAAAATAAAACTGTGATATTTTTTAAAAGTTTGTTCTTTGACTATAAAAGATTCTTTCTTATGCCTATTTGTCCTCTTTCGGGTTTTTTCCCAATTTATCGTTATGGGTCCCAGTAAGAAGTAGTTTTCGTTTTATCTATCGATTTGTTGTGGTTTATAGAATATTTCAACCAATCGTGTTTTTAACCATAGCGATTTTGAATAGGTCATAATTTAAAAAAAGTAAGGGCAGTACTACATTTTTTGACAAAGGACGCTTTAAACTTTAATTTGAACCGATTCTCACTAGTCACGTCATCTATTTTTCTTGTGTAACAAAAAACATTTGTTTAGAATCGGTATAACATTTAAGTTGGGTGCATTTCAATTTAAAACGTGCGTTTGTGACATCACCTCTAGGAAACAATGATACTGAAAAATATCGAATGTGAATATTTTTGAAAATAAGAGTATTCGATTTCAATGGAATTAAATGAAACATACAATAGTGTAAAAGGCTATTATTGAGATAAAGATTGACGGTTTGGATTGTTTTTGACGTTTGACGGTTTTTGTTTGGATAGTTTCGTGAAACTATGTGTATTAATTTGAAAAGTTTGCTATGTTGGAAGAACGGTATAAGTTGGAAGTAACATTGATGTGCAAAAAGAGTAAACGCTATTAACAACTTTGATACCCAATAGGTACTTCTGTCATATTATGTGTATCTGTTATTCGGGTAATATATGGGTATAGCAAATGATTACATTTACAGACAAAAACAACGACGTATTTCGTTTAAACTAAGAAATGCCAAAAATGTTGTTATAATAAATGCAACTTCTTGTATATAGTACAAAATAATACAGAAGTTCTATTTAAATAATAACGATTACTCAGAATAATACCTTTAAATACATTAATTACACAAGAAAAATATATTTACTACAACGTTTATTAAAGTATGGTAGTTTAAATGTAAAATTTGTTTTTTTAACAAGAGTTAACTTTATCGGCAATTGATTGTTATGTGTTATGTGTACATAACAAGCAATTGCCGTTACTGTTGACATTTCTTAGTTTATACTATTATTTACGTGTTCTTTACAACACAAGATGTCGTTAAGACACATAATTATATCACTTGTATTTCTTTATTAATTTAATTACAATACTGTTAACTATGTTAGGTACATCAACATCAACGTTTGTTAATTGATTCTATGAACATTCGTATATACATTTTAATAGACCTGTAATAGGTTTACTGTTTTGTTGATTGCTCTACTATTTTATCTGCAATTTGTAGATGGCCGGTTTTTCGAAGGACACATATGTATTAATTCGGTTATAGGTTCCGTAAATAGAGTTTGAGTTACATAAGTGATTGTCGCTATTTATGGTCGATAAAGTTATGTTTTATATCTGTTATCTGAGAAATAAATAACACAGTTTGAAACCTTTTGAAAATTTTTAGCATCAGCTTGTTTGCATAACCAATACAAATATATTTTACTTCGATTGTGTTCACAATAACATGCTCCGGGGTTGTAAATCGCAATTGGAACAACTATCAAATATTTATTGTTCAAAAAAATAATTTAATGAAAGACATGTTTGCTACATTTAATTTTTTTTCATGTTTAATGATCTTCTAACTTTGAACCATAATATTACAGAATGTAGGGTCAAATTTAAATGAAAATGTATTTGAAGAAAAATTTTTACAATATTTAAATAATTTAAAGAAATTAAAACAAAATTTAGTTTTAAAACATACCTATTGCAGTGATTGTATGATGTCATAATTGTAATGTATAGATGTAAACATAGGTATAAGGTCTAGTAGTAAGATCGACCCTCGGGGAGCCTGCAACCACTAGAGGGCGCGTCCCCAGGTGGCGGATCGGGGAATGCCCAGCAGATATGCTAGGTAGGAGGAAAATAAAATATCTCCCGCGGACCAACAGGTAGACGACGGGGCAGTAGTTAGCGAACACAGTTAACGAGGGCCAGGTAGACTTCGACGTGACTGAATGTGGAGCCACGTTTAAAATGTGGCAGAGGCACATCCGGCCTTGGTTAGATAAGTCACCACTAAGTTATCAAGACGCACGGCTGGCGTGGTAGAAGCCGATTGAAATATAAAGAACCTGTCACGTGACCTGCGCCGTGAACGAAAATGAAACGGACGAGTCTACTGTTCACATTAGGGCAACAACGAAGTGTATTTCGTAATTTCGTTTGTAGTGTTATTCAAATTATACCCTAGTTTAATAAATACATTTATAGTAAGGTATATTTTTATGATTTGCGTTGAAGAAGTGTTTCAAAATTTGATTTCGTTTTATGCTTCCTCGATCCAACCCTACTTTACGTTTAAACAATTTTTTACGGCGCTACTGAATTGAAGGTCAAATAAATCGTTCGCGCAGATTGATTCACGTGACAGGTTCTTTACATTTCAATCGTCCTCTAACTCGTTAGCCAAATACCTTCCAATGAAATGAAATGTCGAGTAACAACAACAGGTGGGTAAAGTGAACAACCTACAATCCCACACCGCTCAGACGGTCATGGACTCTGAGGGAAGCACTTACACGATAGATACTATAAAAACAAAACATCAAATAAACCACAGCAAGATCAGACAAGATTTTACATAAGAACATACAACATCAGGTCAATGTAGGCAGACGAAAAATAAACGAACTAGAAGAGGGAATAAAAGAAATAAGATGGGATGTACTAGATATATCGGAAACAAGAAGAAACGGAGAAAGTCAATACATATTACAAACAGGGAACGCTTTATATTGCAGAGAAAACAATGAAAACACTCATAATGGTGATGGATTCATAATAAATAAAATATAGTACCCCACATCGAAATGTATAAAGGAATTTCAGATCGAGTATCTTTTCATAATAATAAAATTAAAGTAAATCCTGTGTTATAAAAATAATTCAAGTATATGCACCTACGTCAACTAGCGACGAAGGAACAATCAATCTATTCTACGAACATATAACAGCAGCAAATGAAAACCATCTTACAAAGCTAACAATTCTGATGGGAGATTTTAATGCCGAACTGGGTAAAAAAGAGAAGAAAACGAAGATAAAATTGGAAACTATGGCTACAAAACTCGAAACTCAAGAGGTGACAAATTAATGGAATATATGGAACAACAGATGCTATGAACACCTTCTTTAAAAAGAAACCACAAAGGAAGTGGACTTGGTTAAGACCAGATAAAACAACAAAAAACGAAATAGACTACAACAAGAAAAAAGATTTTTGAGGACGTTACGGTATTAAAATCATTTAGCACAGGGAGCGATCACCGATCAAAAATTAGAAAGATTGAAACTAACCAAAAGGACAGCACTCATAGATACGGGGGCACTTACAGTAAAAGACAACAAATACAGAGAAGCATTAAAACCAGAACTAAAAGGAGATGACGAAACTACCACTGATCTAAACAACAAATACAAAATTAACAAACGCCATTTTGAAGGCGGGATTGAAAATAACAAAAAAGGAAGATAAGAAGATAAAATTAAAAATAATACAAAAGACAGGATGAAACAGAGACGGGAGTAAATAAAACAGGGAAAAAAGAACACAATGGAATTTACAGAAATGAACAAAACAATAAAGAAAATGATTAAAGAAGATATTAAAAAACACAATGAACAAAAATAGAAAAAGTAATACAAAATAATAGAGGAATGAAAAGCCTACGGCCAACATTAGGTAGAACACAAATAATCGTGTTAAAAAGCTCAGATGGTAGAGAACATAGGGCTAAACAACAAGTAACAAAAATAACGGAAAAGTACTACATTGATCTATATAACTCTAAAACAGCTCCAGATGAGGAGATAAAGCAACAACTAACAAGTAAAATTATGAACGTAAACTCTGAAGATTTATCCGACATAGAAGATTACAAATAACAAAAGCCCTAAGAGAAATGGAGAACATCAAGGCACCAGAACAGGATGAAATAATAGCAGAAATGTTGAAGGAAGGTGAGCAAGAACTAATGGAAAATATAAAACAACTATTTAATGACTGCTTACATTACGGAAGGATTCCCAATAGCTGAACAAAGCAGTGACCATCTTATTACATAAGAAAGGGGATAAGTGCGAATTAACAAATTACAGATCTCCTTGCTGTCGCAACTTTATAAGCTATTTATGAAAATAATTACAAACCGCTTAAGTGATAAAATGGACGGCTACCAACCAATAGAAAACCCTTATAGAAAAAACGAATGAGTATCACTTACCATTATACCTGGCCCTAGTCGACTACGAAAAGGCCTTTGACACAGTGGAATTGTGGGCGATAGAATGTGCATTAAACAACAGTAGAATTGACTCCCGTTACAGGGACCTAATACATAATATCTACAAGGAAGCATATATGACAATTAAACTAGAAGAAACTACGGGACCTATACCAATCCACCGAGGTGTAAGACAGGGAGACGTAATTTCGCCAAAACTTTTACAATGGCACTAGAAGATATCTATAAGACTCTGCCCTGGGAACAAAAAGGAATAGAAATTAACGGTAAACGGCTAAACAATCCACGATTTGCTGACGACATCATCCTTATGACTGACAACTTTGAGGACCTGCAAATCATGATAACACAACTAGCAGAAGCCTCTGAGAAGGTTGGATTAAAATGAATGTTACAAAAACGAAAATGATGGTTTTTTTGTAGTTACTCTGACGTTTTATCTTTCTTTAAAATCAAAAAGTGTTGTACAAAAATTAAAATATTTTTTTCTACAATATTTTCAATTATTGGAGAGAATTCTATTCGAATAAAACATAATCATAACATTAAATTTCTGATATTTTTATTGAACAGTAGGTAACTATTTTATACAATCAAAAGACTATTACCAATAAACATGGGGCCAAATTTGAAGGTAAATAAACATTTAGTTTTTGAAACCTTTATTTCTAGCAATTTGCTATCAACGTATCACATAACATTCTGAACTACAATCAATACAATTTGAAATTTTAAAATACATTTTGAGCGACCGAAGACTGTTTTTCATAACCGGAACCGTAACCATCCCGGTTATCAAAACTAGCTGTAGTTTGGACCTGAAGAAGGAGTGGACTGTCTGGAACATAGTGATTAATATTTAAGGTGGTCACAAATTACTGCTGTCCGTTTCTTGGGTCGTCTTCGTCTACGCATAGGATTGACGGGAACAACAGTTTCAGTCTTTAAAGAATGTGGTGTAGAGCTGATACGTGGTAAAGGGTGGGCCATCTAGTGTTTTAAATTTAAACTACCGATTATTTTGACTTTGAAAGGTAGAATGACATTCATTTTTGCAAGAAAGTTAGTTTCGTGTTTGACATTTGCAAATAAGACGCTATACGGTCAAATAAATTGGGACATATTAAAAACTTTTTCGAAAAATGAGCAAAAGCCGCCGTTACCGTTAATAGGGAGCGTTACCGTGCCATGCTCAACAAATTTTTGTTTCCAAAAATTAAATAGAATGACATGGACGACATTTGGTTTCAACAAAACGGGGTCACATATCACACAGCTAACGTAACCATCGATCTTTTTTTGAAAATAGAATAACCAGCCAAATTCTGATGTCAATTGGCCGCCTCGGAGCTGTGATTTGAGCCCTTTGAATTATTTTCTGTGTGGAACAGTTAAGGATAAATGTTAGGCAAACCATCCAGAGATAATTGAAGCATTGAAACATGAAATCGAAGTTGCGATTGAAGAGATTCAAGCCGAAACAATCGAAAATGTACTGAAAAATTAGGTTGTCGGATGGGGTACTGCCGAGTCAGTCGTGGTAGTCATAAGAATAATATTATGTTACATTCCTAAATAACCTTTCTAATAAAACCAAAATTTTGAAAAAATAGTCAGTAGTTTATTTTACATTTTGCAGACGACCAAGTACTCATATGACCTAGAGTTTATGATAAAGAGACTGTATACAGAATACGAAAAGTGGGAACTGCATATAAGTCTAAAAGAAAACAGAGTACCTAGTGATAAACAATGACGCAAAATTCTAAGTATTAATAAATGGTGATACAGAAATAAAACAAGTAGAAGAATTTAAATACTTAGAAGCGATAATAGACAATAAAGGGATAGGAGAAAGAGAAATTAAATAACGAATTATTAAAAGTAGAAACATAATAGGGTGTGTAAACAGTTATGGTGGGACAAAAATATAAGTAGAAAAAACAAAAAACGAGTAGGACAGGTAATGGTTGAATCAGTACTTTGCTATGAGAGCGAAATATATGTAATAAATGCCGATCTACAAAGGAGAATTAACACCATAAAAATGGATTATCTAAGGCGAAGTGCGAGGGTCTCCAGAATACAACGAATAAGAACGACGTAATGAACGCACAAGACACGGTAATAGACCGAATAGAAAGAAGGAGCGTAGTTTGGTTTGGACATTAATAAAAATTAATGACACTTGTTGGCCAAAAGACTATTTAAATGGATACCCCTAGAAAAAAAAACGCGGAAGATCAAGAAGATCGTGGAATGATAGTATAAGAAAACCTCAGAATGATTGACACTTGAATGAGGAAATGACACAGGAAATAGAGGTTTGAGAAGATAATTGGGCAGACAACGATTAGTTGTAAATTGATATGTAACATGAACAATCTTGTTTAGTACGCTTTAAACTTTAATTTGAACCGACTCTCACTAGTCACGTCATCTGCTTTAAGCCGTCTACTTTAAAGTTCAAAACAATAAACTCATAGTTTAAAATAATAATCTCGTACTATCAAAAAACTAAAAGTATTATAACTGCCCAAAATTTTCACCAAACCCAGAATGTTCTAAAATATTGACAACAAAGATGTAATAATTATTCAGATGTGTATATTCCATATTATTTTCTGGCTAAACATCTTCTTAGTAAAAACGTTGATTAAAAAATTGGGAAAGATACGCAACGCATATAAAGAATAAATCCAATGTTTGACATGTAGATGGTTCTACCATGGATTTAACCCAAGTTAAGAAATCGGAGTTTGGGTTTCGAAGTTACTATAATTTCTGTGACAAGGACTAAGTCTAATTCGTCAATTTCCCAATTAATAAAAAGAAAAAGGTTAAATCGACGGTGGAGTCATGTACATGTCGAGACAATTTATTTGATAAATTGTATTCATGTTCGTTGCGTATCTTTCCAACTTTTTTAAACAACGGTATAAATATAGGCCGGATAAAGCGTTTGTAATTAATTAAAATTAAGTTGTTAATATATTCTCCTCTGAAGTTAAAGTACAATACTAGAAATACAAGATCGTATTTATGGCTTGTAGCGATAAAACCTGTAATGTCAGTTGTGTTCTTTTGTACAACTAATAGGATGTGTAATGTTAGTTTTCATAAACTAAGCTATAACGGTGTCGCCACCTCATAGAAAGTTGCCATGTACTACATTCAACAAATAGAAAAAAAAATTGTTAAAATCTGTATCAATTTGATGTTGCATTAAAATGGGCATAGCTTATCACAATCATAATAAAAGTTTTAATAAATCGAAAACTTATATAGAAAACTAAACAAAAGATTGTAACCAAGTATATCACAGAGTAAACCAAACGACCTATAAAAACTATATAAAAGTATAGTGTGCAGCACATGAAAAAATACTAAAAATGTGTGACTTTTCCCACTTATTGCACATTATACTATATACATAATTCTTTACGATGTACAAAGGCAGATTAAAAAAATCGACAACAAAATTAATAGTTATTTAATAAACCAGTGTATTAATAAGGGCGATTAACAATCGAGATATTTTAACGCGTGAGCGAAGCGAGCGCGTTAATGTTTGAATTGTTAATCGCCGTTTAATTCAAGAGTTAGTTACACAACTTTTCCGTCGACCGTACTTTGTAATTTTAATAAAATCATAATTTAATAATTTTAGAAAAGTAATGCTATTGTGAACGCACCTTTAGAAAGTACCGTTTTGTGAACTCACCACAATTTTTAATTTGATTATTCTTTGCCTTTTCGTCTTTTGTATGGCTATTTGACAACAATATTTTAATTAAGGTCACTAAGTTGATGGAGAATTGAGGTACTAAATTCCAATTGTTGCGTCAAAACACAATAGTTATCATCACAGCGAAACAAAGTGCATAAATCTTTTTTGTGAGAACGGATTGGTGCTTATTCATGCACCTAGAAAGACCGAACCAGAAATCGTTGACAATGTTTGATAAATAATACAAAAAGCCCAAGTACATTTCTATGTTGCCTGTAAACAAGTTGAACTTTTGATAATGACTTGTTACATCATACCAAACAAAGATATTCATTCATATCGCTATTGTGTATTCCAGCTTAAGATTCTTTAATGATGGTACACTTTCAAAAGATATTTTAGGAGTCGGAATGTTTATCGGGCCATTACTTTTTTTGAACAATGAGTAAACAATATTGAAGAACTGTGTGAGACAATAGTTTGTAAAATAGATGAGCTAAACATCGTTAAATGTTATTAAGTGTTATCATCGGAATGTTGTAGGCAGTACAAAAATGTCTCAAAGTTTGTGTGAACAAATTAAAGATTTATTGCAACTGTAAATTAATGTTGATTCGTTATTATTAAAATTTGCTTTGGTACAAATTATGACAGACTTTTTATTTACATTTTCAAATTGTATTTGATTGACAGATAAAATGGCAACTTTAGGTATACACATGTATGCTTAGTTGCCTATACTCAAATCGTTCATTAATAGAAAATCGTTCATTAATAGGGGTCATTAATGAACGATTTTGTTTACGATTAATGTAAGTCATAAATGCACGGTCGACGGAAAAAGTAATTAAATGTTGTAAATACTGTCAAGAAATCATAGATGTATGTAATTATCTTCAGATTGCTTTATCTTGTGACCGTTTATTCTTATTTCTTTGTAAAGCCTAGTACTCCAGAAAATACTCAAATGCAACATTTCGATATAATCAACAATTTTGTTTTAAATAATTTGTTTAATTTACTTATGTACTTATGTTTAATATACCAAATATAAACTATGAATCTAGTCCTTAAAAATCAATACAAATTATTAAAACAAATATTGTTGTATGAATTGTAATGGTCGATTCTAATACTTTTAATTACCTAACCATTAATTAATACTAAAGAAACAAGTGGAATTTAACCTCTCTTTCTGTTATAAACAAATCTGTTAAGATTGAAAAATACAGTAAAATTGAATTCAACAAAATATTGTTACTATCGAAAAAATTGAATTTCAAAATTAAATGCATAAGAAGTTCAAAGTATAGACTAAATTTTGCGTTCAATTTCTAAGAATAAAATAAATAACAATTAAACAAGAACCAATTAAAATGGTGAACGGTCAAAAACTAAACAGCAATGATTACAACAGTTATGGTAAAATAGATCCAAGAGTGAAAGATTTCGAGGCAACACTTATGTAGTTTGGGTTTAACCTCTAAATAATTATATAATTTATGTTAATTTGTTAATGTCAGAAAATATGGACTTTGAAGTAAACTATATTTATGTATTATTTTTAACAAAAGGCAAACGAGGTTATCTATATTAATACTTCAACCTCCTTATCAACTTACCAAATTGTGAGTAACTTTAACATACTTCCTTCGTCTAAGTCAGAAGTGTAACTGTTTTTCAATAATTACTAATTATCATTTAATTAGTGCTGAATCAGGTTTTGAAACGCTTTTGCTTAGATGATGCAACTGCTTTTGGCAGAACAAAATCATTAATTTTATTTTAATGTAACTAACCAAAATACTTGCAAAAAAAGTAAGAAAAACCACCATTCATTACAATCTATTAACTTCAAGAGCCTCGAAATCCAGGAATTTCCATTCAAGTAAAATTCGATAAAAAATTCATTACATACAATGCATAATTAGGAAAGAACTAAATAAAATGTATGAAAAGAAAAGTCAATTTCTTCAAGCAAAGGTAATTTAAATGTATTAAATGTATAACAAACAATCCAGAATGTTTATTATGTAGAAATTTCTACCCAAATAAACCTCCAACAGTTGTGACAGACATTGTTTGCACAGTTTGAAAAAAAATTGATTTTATCCAATAATAAAGATTCATTGAAAATATACATATTAAAGACAAATAACTTTGTTTATTTCTACGATATTCTCATATATTATAAAACTTCATACATTTAAATAAATACGACTGTCACTATTTACTGTTTAAAATCTTACTAGTTGGATTTATATCAAATGCTTACATAATTAAAAATTTGTGTAGCATCCACAGTTCCTAAGATTTGTTTGTTTATACCGTAAGTGGTCGTAAAAAAAGAAGCGGTCAGAATAATGCTTAGTCAGAACTTATTCAATTTTCTTTTTTTTTAATATGTAACCTTGTAAAATTTGACGGTATCATTAATACAAGTCACTAAATTTTTGTGCAATTATACAACATAAATTTAAATTCTACCCGGATACTTTGTTTTAAATCTGTCGGCGAAATACTTAGTTCGCAATAGAAGATATGTTTAGATACTAAATGTCAGAATATTAATCGGTTAATGAAACAATAAGCGTTTAGCGCAGAACTCGGCATCGCCCGGATACTAATAAACGTGAAAGAACGTATGGAAACTGTGGAAGAAATTTCCAAAATGTTACGTATTTTATTATATATATTTTTATTACAAAAATATATATAATTAATCAAAACCATGTATACCGTGAGGTGTAAGGTAAGTTTACAATATGTACAACTATTACAATTTATCATAAGTTATTTTATTCCACTCTTTCTTGTTCTTTGCTTTTCTTTTCCTTCGTTCCACGTTAAGTTCTTCTTCTTCAGTATAGCTGCTACTTCGTCGTTCCAGGTCTTCTTGGGTCTTCCTCTTCCTACCTTTTTCTGTATTCTCGTTTCTCATACTCTTTTAACTTACCTCTGGTCGCCCATTCGGCATAGGTGGTCGAACCATCTTAATTGGTTCCGTTCTATTACTTCAAAACAGGTTCTATTTCAAGCTCTTCTCTCACTATTTCATTTTTGATCCTATCGATCTTCGTGATTAATTTTACTCTTCTTAAATATTTCATTTTGATCGCCTCTATTTAACATTTCATTTCGTTCGTTAGTACCCAGCTTTCGCTACTGAACGTCAATATCGGTCTGTATATAGCTTTATATATTGTCATTTTTGTTTTGTGGCTGATTTCTTTTTTCCCTATGAAGTTTGTTTTTAACGCATGGTACACCTTTGTAGCACTGCTAATCCGTTCTGTTACTTCATTTGTTATATTGCCCTCTCTTTCGATTGTGACTCCCAAATATTTAAATACATCAACTTGTTCTATTCTTTCGTTGCCTAGTTCTATACATATTTTTCTGTTTTCTTTTATTATTTGTAGTTCCCTCTCATTTGCTGCATATATCATTAGGTCATCCGCAAAGGCACATCCTGATATTCCTACTGGTTTCATCATATTATACCCAAGATACACTTTCTTGATTTTGTCCTCAGTTTCTTTTATTACGTCGTCCATAGTTGTGATAAATAGCGTTGGACTAAGTACACCGCCTTGCCTTAGACCATCTGTGATTTTGAATCCCTTTGACTGCATGTTGTTTTCCTAATAAAACATTCGTTATTTTCGTACAGACTTTTTGTTGCTCTTAGTAGTTGTCTTTTGATATTTCTTTTTTCCAGGCTTCTCCATACGTCTTCTTGTAAAATCCTATCAAATGCTTTTTCTAAATCTATAAATGCGACGTAAGTCTGGGCATCTTTTAGTTTTGTCTTTTGTGCTTCGCCCCTTTCTGAAACCGCTTTGAACTTCGTCCATATTTTCTTCTGTTATCTTTCGTATTTTTCTATCTAATATACATTTATAGGTCTTACATGCAACACTTAACAACGTTATACCTCGGTAATTTTCACATTGTTTAGTATCCCCTTTTTAAATATTGGTACGATAATGTTCTTCTTCCAGTCATCGGGCACTTCCCTTTTATCCCACGCTTTATTAAAAATGCCTGTTAACGTTCCTTGGCCCCGCTGTCCTAAACTTTTGCTTTGCCTTTTTTCAAGTACTTTATTGCCTCACTCACTTCTGTCAACTGTATTTGTTCACTTTTCTCTTCATTTCTAATTTCTTCCTTGTCTAGCATCTTGTATCTTCTTTAATTATTGTCTTCCCTCTGTCTTCAGTATTAAGAAGTTCATCAAAGTACTCCCTCCACCTCTCCATTATTTCTTCTTCCTCTGTCAGTATTGTGTTGTTTTTATCTTTTATCTGTTTTAGGCAATTCTCTTTTCCTGTTCTTAAGTTTTTCAGTACTCTAAAGAATAGTTTTTGATTTACATGTTTGTCCTTTTGCATTTTTGTTCCGAATTCTTCCCAGGCTGTTTTCTTGGCGGTTTTTATTTTTATTATTCTTTGTTGTTTATATTGTGCATAGTTTTCCTCAGACCTGCTTCTTAAGTATTGTCGTCTTAACCCTTTTTATTTTTACCTGTCTTTTATTTCTTCGTTCCACCAGTAGGTCCTTTTCTTGTTATTATTTATTACCGACGTGCCACATGCATCTTTTGCTGCATTTATAAGAATGCCTTAAACATTTCCCACGTTTGTTCTAATTTCATATCTTCCCTATCTTTGAATTTAATTTCTTCTGATTGTACTGCTTCTTGTAGTTTATATGTTTCTATTGTGATGTTACGTTTTGTGTCTTTTCAGTCGGTTTCTTTCTTTCTCTTCTTAACTCAGTTTTTGCTTTAGCTTCTACCAGGTAATTTTATTATTAATCTTAAAATTTAAGAAGTACCAAAACATAGTTTAACAATGAAATTAAAACGTTGACTGTTTTATCTCGTTTCCTCGAACCAAATGACGTGGGCTCTCGTCCGCTCTATTCCTGAAACTAAAATTAAAACTCAAATTCTCAAAATAGAAAACAAAAAAATTGGGTTTTAGAAAATATTTCAAATAAAAGTTATAGGTAGATAATAAAATTTTCAATAGCTTTTCTTTAATTATTTATCGGGTAAAAGATACAAGAAAATTACAAGAATCGAAAAATCTATGTAAGTTAACAATTCTCCTTTCTTGACAGGTTATGCCCAAAATGTAATCGAACCAGCGCTATTATAAATAGGAACCATATGCAAAGTTTTATAAAAATCAAACCGAAGTTTTTGATAATTTATTTACAGCCGATCGGCAGACAATTTTTTTGCTTTATTATAATATAAGTACTAACTGATAACTCAGATATGTCGATTCAAATTGAGCTTGAATTAAATTCAAAACATTTTGGCATACACAACAAAGTGCTGTACGACAATGAAGGAAATAAAGAAAGTAAAAATAAGAGAGCTTATAAAGATGATATTAAAAATGAATAAAAAATTAAGAGAATAAATGGATACAAATTCTAAAAATAAAAGAAGACCTAAAAAGGAAATAAAACTCAACGATTTAAAACTTGAAAAAAAAAAAATAAAAAGAAGGAAAGGAAGAGTTACAACATGAGTAAGTGTCAGTACAATTAAAGGACATATTGAAAACAGGTACAGTTGAAAAACCTAAATTTTGTGGTAAAATGTTAGAATCTTAGAAAACTTGCTGACATACGAGGGTGGATTGATGAACGCCTTTTAGTAGAGAAAATTAAACATCGTTAATATGTTTACAACTAATATGTTTTATAAAGAAACTGAAAGTTTAATATCCTTAACTTGACAGTGACAAAGTTGTGAATTTTTTCAAAACGACGTGACATGTCAGAAAAATCTGGTTTTTGAAAAATTCGACTTTCGATCAGTCATTAAGTATTTGATCATGAAAAGCTTGACGGGAAAACAATTTTTTGCTGACATAACAAAAATTGTATCAGTGTCATGCCACTATTAAAAACTGAGCTGCTGAATTTAAGGGAGCAAGATCGTTGAAGATAAACACCGATCCGCAAGACCGATTTTTGTGTCCAGTGCGGAAAATACATGATTTTACAAAATCGACGAATTGGGCTCAGTCGTATAGCAGAGGAAAGCACACTGCACATTTCCTATGAACGTGTGTTTAATACTGTTTATTTTGGGTATGAGAAAGCTTACGGCGAAATGGATTACAAAATATTTGAACACTGATCAGAAGCATGTTCGACTAACAATCCAAATGAAATGTGCAGTCGTTTTAAAAAAGATTCTTCAAACTTTTGGACAGGTTTAATGCTATGAACGAAACATGGGAGAACTACTTGCTAACGGTGTGCTCGTTTTGTAAGACAACGCTCCTGCTCCCAAATCGTTAATTGCGCTGCAAAATTGGATAGGATTGGTTTTAAATTATTTGCCGAATTTAGCACCCTTAGACTATTATTCGTTTCCAGAACTAAAAAAATATTTGAAAAGTAAAAAAAAATTTACGAATGAGAAAACCATATGTACAGTTAAGAAATGGTTTTAAAGACCAAGAAAAAGATTTTTTTAAAGGTTTTAGAATTACTTTATGAACGTTCTCTGTTAAATGTGTAAGTCTTAAAGAAGATTATGTTGAATAAATGAAATTTTATATTTAAATATCATGGCAAATTATATACTTGGCTAAGTACTTATCAATAAACCCTCGTATAGCTCCAGTGTTTAAAAAAGAGCAATGCATATGAAGATTGCAAAATAGAGTTTATCTTGCTTTTTGAGGTGAACAACAACAAAGAATCAAAAAGTATCACAAGGGCAAAATTTGACCCAAGAAGCAGTATGAACAATGAAACAATAATGTTGAAACAGTACAATATGGTAAACTTCATTCAAGAAACAACAGAAACGGACCTGGTACGAAGATTGGCTAAACAATATAGTAGAAGTACATCGGAATGTTGGTTTAAAAATATAGTGACATGAGAGAACTTGAATCGTATTTAAGAAACTACAATAATTATATTGGTACAAAATTCGACCCCAACAGCGAAGAAAGGAGTGAATGTCAAGGGAATGAAAGAGAAATATACCAATGATACTAAGATCAATACAGTAGACAAGATGGCAATGGAATGTATAAATAAATAATAACAATTAATGACACAGACGAGACGGATAAGATGACCGAAATTATTGACACAGAAATAAAAGTCAAATAATAGAAATTAATGTTAAACAAACATGAGAAAGTTAACAGAAATAAGTTGCAAAGGAATAAATGGTCAGTCAGCAGAAATGATTACAAAAGGAATGTAAGGCCAAAAAAATGGGAGAAGGAAAAATCACGGAACACTATACATGGAGAAAAATAATTAGGGAACTGCTAATATACGTAAAGTAAATAAGGCAACCAGCGGAAAAACAATATATGCTTGAAAATAACGATAAGCACTTAGAAGAAAATATGGCGGAAAATACACCAATCTCTTAATTCCTTTGTTAAATGCACTGGTGTTGGAATGATATGATTGTGGATATCGACATCCCACTCAAATTTTAGAAATTTTCTCAGAAAAAATTAAAAACCAGCGACTATACATTAAAATTATTTTTATTTTTTAATTTAAAAAAAATATTTTCTTTTATTGTGTTACGGAACAAATGTCTTTAAGAACAAATTCAATTGACCCGTTTTGCCATGTTTAATTGATATCAATCGACTGTCAACCAAATTTTAAATTAATTTTAAGTATTCATTTTAAATTATTTTATTAATTAAATGTACAAATTAAATAAGAAACAAAGATATCGCCTTTTTTTAATTGTATGCATTTATTTAATTGTTAAGAATAATTTTAAAAATCTGCAAAATCTAATATTTTTGAATTTCTATGATTTTTATCCTTCGCTTTATTGAACACTGTTTAGTTTGCCCTATGCAAATTGCACTACATTCATTGCAATTAATTTGATAATTTATTTCTCAAATTACTGAAATTATTTATTATTTTGTTTGTTTAATTTACTGTGTAATTTTTTTAGTAAAATACATTGTAAATCATTTTTGTAAATTGGTGTAGTGTAATTAAACATATTACCCTTATTGTATATTTGTTTGTTGTATTAGGATTAAGTTGTAGATATCCATCGGTGTTTATTTTTTTTCAGTTGGTTTTAATTGCACAACTTCTTGTCAAAATTATATGGCCAAATAAGATTAGTATACTTGTTGCGCTTCGACATTGATTCATTAGGAAGCCTTACACGCATTTTTAGTTATAATTATTTTTAAAATTGGTACAATTTATTCAGTAAACGTTTTAATTAAAATTATTCCTTTTTTTATTTAAGGATCTTCTTAATGTGGGAGTAAAAATGAAGACTGTCTTTTTATAGGCAGTTTTCATTTATACCTCTACCTTAGGAAAATTCTTAAATTAAAAAAATATTTATTAATTAATTAATTCATTATTTTGAAACTGAAATTCCACAAATTTAGTAAAATTTTATATATACAGGGTGAGTTTTAAGATGGGATAGATTGATTACTCCTATGTCTTTAAAGTATCAATTTTTGGTATAACATATGTATTATAAAAATGTAAAATGAAATGGTGAATACGATTTAATAATAATATACAGGGCGTGCAATTTAAATTTTGAAGTTATGGAGGATTGAAATGTAACAAAGTTAAAAGTCACAGCAGCGTAATCTTCAATACTTTCAAGTATTGTCTAATAATGCACCAAAACTCAATTTGATATAACAAAAACACGTTTTTATGACTTCTTAAAGAAGTTCCTGCAAAGCCTATTTTATGAAGAAAAATAAAATAACTTTTAAACGGCTTAACTAAATGTTAAAAATAAAACATATTTGAAAAGTTTAGACTATTATTTATCTAAATATGTAAAAATTATACATATTTCAAAGAAAATTTAGTCCAGAACCACCCTGTATAAACGATACACCCTGTATATCACAAAAATATTTTTAAAATCTGCGCTCAGATATACCATTTACAACTCCGTTTGGATAATTTTGATGTCTTTAAAATCATAGGATTAATCTAAGTTATTCCGTCTTAAAAACTAACCATGCATATGTACATGGTGATCTGCGTAGAGCGTGCATTAAAAGTTTTTTAACTTGTAGATAAATCCAAAACTTGAAATTTGGTACGCAGCCATAATTGATCATTTTGTTCTACTTAAAATATTTTTAGTCCTTCAGCTACAGGGTGTGCCAAAAGTAACTATCAACTTTCTTATTTTAAAACAAATCTATAATTCTTTACATGGGTCGATTGTCCATATAATTATTTTTTAACAAAAAAAATGGTGTTTGTAGTAGCATTAACGAAAAAATTTTATCTTTTCTACAAATCAGTTGAAAGTATAAAATTACAATTTGATTGTGAGCAGTTGCCGACAAAATCCAAAATGATCAAAAAGTTCATTTTTTACAACATTGTATTATGATGTAAGGGTATGTATGGTGCCCCATAAGATCAGTGTAAACCCAGGGACTGATATTCCCGTATACCAAAACTCGTTCAGTTTGCGCATGACGTCAGCAATTGAGTAAAATTTAAATACCTCTATATTTAGACTTATGAAATACAATTGAAATTCGTTAGAAATGCGTTGTAATTGTAAATGTTTGAAACCAGGAGTAAATAGTATATTACTAAATAAATAAAATGCGCATTAGAAAGTTAATTAATAAAATTAATGAAAGTTTAGTACCTATATCGTGTAGTGTCGTTTTTTAAGCTTAAAAGTTTAGAAATTTATTTATTTATTTAGATGTTACATAATAAAGTCAAGATCAGAGAAGAAGTATCAGATGTTTAGAGCATTGACCAATTGAATTAAAGTAAGTCTTTAAATCATTGGAGTATGAGAAATATTTAGAAAATAACAGTTTTCAATAAAACATTTTTATTAATAAAACGGCAATTATACATCATTAGGTAACAATTTTTATCATTTTTGTTTACGTAAGTTAACACTGGTTTTGTTTAATTCTTTTATGCGAAAGTGCATTGGCGATGTAAAAAACAGTTGTTATGCTTTGTATGGTCACGTCACATGACCACTTTTAAGAATTAAATTATTTTTATATTTTTTTTGTAATTAATAAGGAGTCTCCATTAACCAATTTAAATATGTTTTCAAGTTTTTCCATTTGTGAAACAAACATTTCAGACGGTTTGTGTAAACCTCCTTCACTTAAATGATCGGTCCAGGTGTATTTCGAAGTACTGGGTCTTTCTAAACTTGCATTACCTAATTTATAACATATAAATCCTGTTAAATTTTCCAGTCCATCAAATACTAATTGGCTAAGATATGAATTTTTATCTTGCACAAAAGGATCATTTTTCTTCTCCAGTTTATTTATGAGTGACCCACTTATTGGCATATCTGGAGTATCATCTATCTCCACATTAGAAAACTCAGAATAAGCCCCTTCATTTTTACCCATAATGTAAGATAGGACGCGATATTTAAACTCTAAAGCGTTGGATGGTCTGAAGCCACCTTTGCTCGAATGACCCCCAAAAAATTTTCCAGTACATCTTGATTTAAACGTCTTGTTAGTATGTACTATGTACTAAATCTTCGGTGTAAATCTGCGAGTAACAGTTTAAGGGCATTATTTGCATAAGTATTCCTAGAAGTGAAAAAAAAGTAAATACAATATCAAAATTTGATCAGAAATCTTACCAATTTGAAATGGTAGCAAAAATGTTTTGCCTTTCACTTTCAAATTAAGGATTGTTTGGGACATTCCATCTATTATTTGGTTGGTGAAGAAAGAGACCATACGCTCTATTTCAAGTCCTTGAGTCACAAATAGGCACGCTAACATAAACAAACTAATGGTTTAAATATTAAAAAAACACACTCTGACCAATTGATCTCAGCTAGAAGATGTCCTAGGATACCACATCTACTGATAGTGTTAGATATTGTGTGTGAAAAGAGCTTACTAGCAAATTTAACTCTCTGTCTCTGAGCTCCTCTTACATTTAACTTATTCTTTGTCATTGTATGAGTAATTTTTAAGTCTGATACGGAAGTTGCGTCTAATACAGCTTCTACAATACTCTTATTGATTTCTTTTCCTTCAATGATAAAGCCTTCGTCAACAAAATGATTTCGAACTAGTTTAAGAAGGTGAGGAACGTCTGCGAAGACAAATATTTTTCATTATTGCATGGATTCATAAAGTATGGCTTTGAATGTGTAATATCCAATTCCTTATGTAATCCTCTATTTCCACCCCCTAAATCAGAAATAACTGACAGCACTGGAAATCCTGAAAATACAGGTTTGAAGATTCAATAAATAGTAAATTACATAAATCATACCAGCATTTTCAACAAATTCAATTATCTGTAGTAGCTGTTTAGAGTTCATTTTAAAATCAAAATTAAAAAATATTGGTTGTTTCCAAGATTTGAAAAGACCGCGCAACCTGAGCATAAGAATAAGGTTTCAAAGTTTCATCTTCGATTCGATCATAAATGTATTGCTTCCTAATTTTCATCTCATCAAATAATAAGATGCAAATTCTATCATGTTTTTTAAAATCAGACGACTCCACTAGTTTAAAGATATTCCTCAGAATACCAGGTTGAATTTGTATCTTTTTTAACCAGGATCTTAGGGTTGAAACTACTTGATATGGATACCCTTTCTTCAACATTAGCCGATATGCTCTGGGTCCAGTAGAATATAAAACAATTGCATTTGAAATCTCTGAAACAGACCACCGTATGCGTTTGTTATTTTGAAGTTTCACCAACTGAATTTTTGTAAATACTTTTTCTACAGCAGCAAGTTTTTTTTTGTAGAGCTGATAATTCTCGCTCTTTAGTTGCGACTGTTTCTACAAGTTCATTAAAATACAAATCAATCACATTTGCTTGAGTACTAAAAAAAAACAAAAGATGTTAAATAAGAAATATACACAAAATCTATGATAAATCACCATTAGTGCTCTTTGAAGTACAATTATAGTAGAAGGAACCGCTTTTAACATTAATATTACCTCCACAATTTTTTCTATTAATTCCTTCATCATCTAAACAGCTGAAAAATCAAATTTAAAAGTATAAATCGTTATTTTAATATCAATAACCAGTATACATAATAGCATTGAGTAAAAAGTTCTTATAATCAATGATAAATAGGTTAATACTAGCATTGATTACTAAGTTATACTAGTACTTACAATTATTAATTCTTACTTGCTCAATAATTCAGTAACAATTTGTTTTCTTTCTCTTTTTTGAATTCCTACAGACTGTACATTAAATGTTGGTTTTGATATATTTTTTGTGTTTGATAAATTTATAGTAGGTACGGCGTTATCTTTTAAGCCTCGATACGTTTTGGAGTATATTTCAACAATTTATGTTGCAAATTTAGTTTGTAATCGCTGTCCAAAAAGTGTTTGGAACAAATACAAGCCGTGTTTATGTTAAACTTATCCTGTCTTTTTGTAGCGTGCACCCACATTTTACGCATATCTTCATTCTTGGGAAAATGAAAAAACTTTACATTACATACATTTTTCTTCGACTGATTGTCCGTATTACATCCAAACATAGCACAACGCATTGTGATTTTAGGCTAAAACACTAAATATACTCGTTGCAACACGTGAAAACCGTTACAGCTTCAAATTTAACTCAATTGAAGACGTACTCCTACCAACGAAGCTCCGCCTGCCATGCGCAATATCTTATCTTAACCGTTTATTATATCATGGTGTAAACCTGTATAGTGCAGGGATATCCATATGCATTTGTGGATTGGTTAGTCTTTTACTTCAAGATTTATAAAAAACACTAAGACTAAAAGTCATTAAAGATGGTAGAAAAGGTATTGAACAAAAATGAGCAGAGTAAAGTCATTATACAACTATAAAGAAAAGTGCACAAAAACAATAAAGTATGGTTGGAACGAATGACAACAGAATGATAAACAATAGAAAGAAACAATGTATGTGTATACAATATAAATTTCAATAGTAATTTAAAAAGAAAAAGATGGATTGTATAAAGGAGAATATTCAGTAGAATAATGACACCGCGACCTTGAGATAATTAGGAACAGTAAATTCAATTTACCTAACTAATAAATTGTTTAATTAGGTTAATTACCTATCAACTCATTAAAAAAATCTTAATTATGCTGTTGTTGTTGTCAACAGGCTGATCACGCTGAAAATCCATTTAATTACTTGTTTTTGTTTTTTGATTGACGTCAATGGAAAATACATCCTAACTACCTCTCACCTCATTAGGGAAAATCCTCTTATCTAATTAGGGTGTTGTTATAGTCAACAAACTCATTTATACTTTATTTTTTGTTATTCGGAATTTTTCATAATGAAAAAGATGCCGTATCTCGATAACAACTGAAGATTCAGTGTCGATTTTCTTGGAAACGGTTGGACGAATCGACATCTTTTAAGTATACTTTTTTGAGCTTATCAGATTTAGATTTCTCATGCTGAAAAACTGCTGAATACCAAATTTCGTTGAAATTGTGCTTTTATTAAGGAAAATATTAACAAAAAACTTTTCAAAAATTATAACTTTAACACCGTGTAACTTTTTGTGCATGCACATTTGTACTGAGGTAAGTTAGGTTCAATCGAGTTATTTTTAGCCCCAGAATATGTGGTTTAATTTATGACCTCCATGTTTATTACACCCTGTATATCACAATACAAACTAGTACACAAACTAATAACAACATGTAACGGATGAGAGATAACATGCAAAGTTTGAATACGTAAAGTTTGATTACAGGGAGACAAATAAACGATTGAATTTTGTTTTCAGATGTAGAAATTAATATGAATATTATAATTAAATTGAAAGATTGATTAAAGAAGATTAAAATGATTAAATACTGTTTTCAAAGATGCTGTAGGAATTAAATTCATATTAAGAATAAATTAAATTGAGCATCAGAAACTAAATATCATTTTCAAAAATAACAAAACCAATAATGTAGGTATTTTAACGGTAAATTTAAACTTCAAATAAAGTGTTTAAACATGACCGGTGTTTAATATCAATTAAGATAAATATTAAAATTAAATTAAAAGATTGATTAATCCATGTTTGAAATTAACGGCCCTAACTTGTACTATTTTTTGATATTCAATTTAATTTAATCTTAATATGAACTTGATTTCTACAATTACAATGAAGGGTTCAAAAATGAAACAGTTATTGTTTTTAATACATGCATTAATTGTCAAGGTGGGTAAATAAAACCAACAACCAAATTTTATTTATTTACAAATTAAATTTAGGTAATTTAAATGTGTTGAAAATAGATTAAGTAAAACGATGGTGACTAATGTAATGAAATCTCAAACATAATCTTTAAACGGAAACTATTAATATAATAATGTAATATTGAAAAACAAAGATTTGAAAACAATATTTATAAATATATGTGCAATGTTATGTGATAAAAATTTCAAAACATAAAATTAAATGAGCATCAAACTTCCTAAATGTTTTTAATACGTCATGCATAAAGCCTTAAGGTGGGAAAATAATAAAGCAGCTACCAAATTTTATTTCTGATTTCACCTCAATACATTAAAAGTTCCACATTTTAAAATATTTTCAAATATACAGGGTGTTTTCAGAAAACGTAGTCAACCAAAGTTGATTTTATTTTAAATGGAACACCCTATATATTTTTGCACCGTCAAATAACGCGTGAAATTTTGCGTACATTTGACCTGTAATTCATATCCCTAGCTTCAGTGGTTTTCAAATCATTCGTATTATTTCAAAATTTTAATAAATTTTATTTATTTATTTATTTGTATGGTACATTTTAAATATTGTATTGTGATGTAGTGTTATGTATGGTGCCCCAGAAGATCAGTATACACCTGTATAGTGTGTACGGTATCAAAGAAATTAGTGTGCCGTGGAAGTTAATGTAGAAATAAAAATTATTTTGTGAAGTGTTAAAGTCTGATTATTGCTCTAATAAAAACCAAAATACGCGAAAATATTGTACAGGGTGTCCGAAACATTTGGTTCAAACTTTGTGATCACAAATACCTGTAAACTCAACTTTTCAAATCAAAAACCACCATTTTTTATGTTACTAGTGAATTCTCCCTTGAAAATAAACAAAATTTAAAGTAAATTCGAATAATTAGTTTAAAAAATTAAGTTTTCATGCGTGTAATTAATTTTTTTCCACGACATACTTAAAGAACATAAGTTTCTTCTCTACAAATGGTGAGGAAAATTGGTTTTTCCACGCTAGCGAGGAAAATAATGTGTTAAAGGAATGTCTTTTTAAAAAAAAATAATGATGTGTCATTAGAGCTGTTCGCCTAGTTAAACAATTTAATTTAGTATCAATCAGTTTTGTTTAATTTAATAACTTACATTTCGACTTTTAAACATTGTTAACCTACATTTATTGGTTAGAATTACACGGCTGACATGACAGATTGAGATACACCGATACCACATAATAAATACTGTGGCGAGACTATTGTGACCCACCTTTTGCTTTTACATACGAAATTGTGACAGTTACGTTTAAATAATTTTTCTTTCATTCGGTTGGTTTATTTTTGGGGAATGACGTGGAAAAATGTTGTGTCTAACACATTAGGAATGCATTTTTTCTACTCTCACTCTAATATAAAAAGTATTTTAATATATACCAAAATGACACCGTGTTGACAGTTGCCAAATGGCATTACCACCCGAAAATGTTTTGGCATTTGAAAATTTAAGTTTCAACAAATTTGACTATTTGTCGAATGTATCACGTCACCATAAATGTTAGTTTCTGGCCTAGTGGATACAAATAACTATTGTTCTAAAATATTTTCAGAAGTAAAACAATCAAACACTTTCAGGTAGTAAGTAACAATTTTATTTCTCATTCTTTATGATAAATGCAAAAATCAAAATCCATGTTTAAAGAATATTGTCAATGTTATATCATTTCAATATCAACCAAATTTAAAGTAAAATTCCGATAATTAATTGAAATAAAAAATAAGTTTTCGTACGTTGTATCTTGTTTTATTTAGTTTACAAATAGTTTATTTTTTTCATCTTTTGGATTGCTTTACCTTAATCTTAATTATCTTACATTTTACAGCATCATACATCATTCAACCATTCATTCATCTTTTTAATCAACTTTTATAGCTATATACAAACTTTAGACTTTCTTTCTCAATTGTCGTCTTAGCGTGATGGTAAAAACCCTTGTTCGGTAATACAATGAATGCAAGTTCGAATCGCAACCAATTTTTTTTAAATAAATAAAAGAAAACTTTGGGACGCCATGTTGGAAATTCAAGTCAACTCCCAAACATCAGCCATGATGGAAATCAAAAACAAAAACAGATAATTAAGTATAGGTCATCAGCTTGTTGACTATAACAACACCCTAATTAGGTAAGAGGATTTTCCCTAATGAGGTGAGAGGCGTTAGGCCGCATTTTCCCTTTGACGTCATTCAAAAACATCTACTACACGTCGAAACCAAGGTCAGTGTGAGAATGTAAAATAAAAACTTTTTCTTTACGCATTAGATAAAATACGGAAATTCAGTAAGGGTCTTTACATAAAAATATCAATATTAAAAGGTTTTACTTTAATAAAATTAAAAAATATTTCCTAGTACACAAGAACAAAATTTAAATTTACCATACATTGCTCAAAAAGCTTTAACGGATTACTTGTTTCAACTGATAGCAGTGTCAGTTCGCTGCTGAAGATCATAAGCTTTTGCTATTCAAAGTTCTTGAACGTGTTTATTATTGAACAGTTGTCAATGTTAGGTAAGGTTCAATTTCTGCCTGCTCATTAATATTATTACAGAGTTTACGAGTGTGCCTTCGCGAAAATTGTTTTTTCTTTAATTGCTTTTTGTAACAAAATTTGTTTTTATTTTTATTTTATTTCCATCTTTTATTTCAAGTTGGGATGTAATGAAACTTGTAAAGTTTTTAAATGGATTTGAACTTTGTTTCAAACTTTAATATTCCCACTCAGAAAACCTGGACATTTTAAGTGAAGACCAAGAACAACAGAACTATGTATTTACTTTTGGAAATGATCATCAATTTAATTAAATCGTGTGTAAATGAAAACAACAATGTAAATTAAAATGTACTGACAATATTATACTACTTTTTATTTACATCGATGCCGGGCAACTATGCAGTACTCAACTCTCAAAATTTAAATGTATGTAATATTTTTTTTTGCCTTCTGACGTGTAAACGAAATAATGTGATTTGGAATATTTTTAGTTTCATGTAAATAATTAGCGCCATCTTGTGTATTCTGAATTACATTTCACCGATATTGACAATTGACAGCAAAATATTTGTTAATTTTACCATTTAAAAATCGTCGGCCAAAAAAATTTAATACAAATCTTGTGTGTTAAATTATTTTTTGGCCTCCTGACGTGTAAACGTCAAATTAACAATGAAACTACAAACACTGAAACGTCATTATTATGTACAGTGCACGCGCAGCGTGCGTAAAAATTACCCAAATCGTACGCCCTTAAGGTACATTTGTCAATAAAAATCTTTCTATAGAACAAAAATATGTTTACTAAATCAACAATTACACAACTTTTTTATTGTTAAATGGTAAAAAATAATGTGGTTTGGAATATTTTTAGTTTCGTGTAAATGATTAGCGTCATCTTATGTATTCTGAATTACAGTTCACTTTATGACCGATATTGACAATTGACAGCAAAATATTTGCTAACGCGTCGTGCTTCAAATTTATTTCGCGCTGTAAAGTTTAATTTTCCGCACGCGAATGTAAATTGCCAAAAATAATCCTTGATAAAAACTGTTGTGTGACAATACAATTAATTTCCGCATTGTTCTTTGATTTCTCATAATTCTCTTAGCAGAAATTTAAAAAAAAATGGTTTTTTTTATTAAAGGTCGTCGATAAATTTTTTAACCCTTTGACAGTAACAATAAAAATCTTTTCTTTCTAAAAATTGCAAATTTAAGTGACTAATTTAATATTGCTTCACACATTGCTTTCTTTTTCTTCTTCCAGTTTAATTACAATTGTAATATTGTTACAACAAAATTCGATAATTAATTAAAATTTTGATTTATAAATAAGATTAAACAGTCTAACGGTTTGAGTTGGTAAGTTATTAGTTGAACGATAACTTATACCCAGCTAATGAGGTGAAATATGAAAATTCCTTCTCCGGAATTCTACATAATGAATTTTCCAGCGCATTGTTATAATATTCAATACACATAGTGCAAGTACACGGATTGCTAATATCCTAACTTTTGAATATTATTTTGTATTTAGTATGTGTATCATATATTTCTTAGAATTTTAAAAGTTAGCAGCTGATTTGGTAAACGAATTAATTAACAAATTTCGCTCTGTTTATGTCAGTAAAACAATAATTTTTAAAGTAATGTTTTGTACCTTCACTGTTTATCTTTGCAATTATAATTACAGCATCCACAATAAATTATCCATATACAATTGAGATATTTTGTGTACCTATTTATGATTTGCTAGATTAGCTGGTGAAGAATGGGCCCTAGCTTACTGGTGCTATTAAACCATACAATGGTATAGTCCTACGACTTTTCGTTTTATAAGTCTTTAAATTCGAAAATCGAAAATTTTCAATGTTTGACTTTGAGAACAGCTAAATCAAAAATCAACAAGAAACCGCACTTCTACTTATTTTCAGTATTAGAATGAACCTTTTCTATCAGGCAGTAAAAAAATATTGTCTAACTTTTACTGACTAGAGATGGAAACTGAGAAAAATGGAATCGTCTTCTATAGACAAGGTTCAAATAAGATTTTGAAAAAATCCGGGTTAAAAATAAAATTTCAAAATTGTAGTCTGAATTTTACTGATTGTTTTTATTACAAATTTTTTTATAAACTCTCTAGCAATACCACTGTACACCGAAGTACGTCGCAGAAATAAACCTTCGATACAGAATTCACTTCTATATTAATAAAAACCATATAACAGTTTTTAATAAATAGAATCTTTTTTAGTTGGTGACAGTGGACTAATAAAATTAAACACACAGAAACTTACATTTTACTAATAATTTAATAGTTCCATCGTACCCCCGATCAAAAGCTTTTTGATTATGTAAAAAGCCCTCCTGAGATCACAATCACAATTGATGCAAATAAATAACTACACAGACTCTTGATAAAAGACCAACACTATAACAGTAGTATTTAAATTCTTCGAGCAACACATTCAAAACACCACTTAGAATTTTTAAAGTGTTAAAAGGAAGACACGCAAACTACAACTAAAAACAATTTAAAAAAACGCAAACCTTCCATCCAGTTTATTAGTTCGTTTTGATAAATCGGCACTACAGACACATAACACAAGATAGATATTGGTCCATCAAGGGTTGAGATTTCGATTATGTTACCTATGCAGACAAGGACGTAAACAAAATTATTCCATATGATTAAATAGTATGAATACGAAATTAGTTTTTTTCATATGCACACTTAATCTAAAGGTTAATCTTACGCAACTTTTTCTTCAGTTGTAGAAATTAAATGACTATAATTTACATCCTACTAACACACATCAATGAGATCCATTTTTCACTTCGAATTGTTTATGATTTTTTCAAATAAATCTGTTTATTTTTGTGAGAACGTATAACTGTGTAATGTTCAACAAATCAAATTAATAAGTCCTAATTATTACATCAATGCTCACATATATATGCCAACAAACTTTAAATTAATTTACGTTTCAAAAATAAAACGGATATTTAAAAATATATTTTAAAATAAAACACCCACAACAACGAGCTCAGATGACAGATGAGAGTGTTTACAAGTATGAAAGAAGTATTAGTTAAAAAAAGAATTTTAATATAGAATATTTTTGTGACGGAATATAGGTTCTGTATAATTTTAAGTGTCAAATAAACACAAAAATAAATTTGATCATAATCTTTAATTACTTCTATATTCACCATTATTCGTATCTTTGTTCACTTTAGCGATAAAGGGCAAAGATATTTCCACAAATCCCCAGCTTTAATTACTTCAAACAAAGTCACTAAAATTAAATTACAATTACAAACTTAAATTAAACCATATTAACATTATCTTGAAGTAAAGTATTTCAATAAATACATTGATAACTACCCTTTAGATACTTAGATAATCTTTGTTAACAATTCAATGATAAAATTAAAATTGAAAATCTAGTAAGAAAAAATTTTTCAGTGTTTTGTACATGTTGTATCTCAAACGAAAGCTAACCTCGTATCCAGGACTACCGTCATTACCGTCTGATCGGTTTCCATCGTCGTCTGACACACCGCCAGGTTCCAATACCCAAGGTAATTGAGCAGTTAGATGACATCATTTAGCAAATAATTTCTGTGTGCACAACCAGCTCAACAGTCCGTGAGAGCCACACTTTTCAACTGGAACTCCACAATTACAGCAATGGGGGTGCACACGTGTAGCTCTATGCCGCAGAATTACGCGGATATTCGGAAAGTGTAGTTATCAAGAAAAAGTTCAAAATGTTCAGGAAAGGGTGACATTGAACCATGCACTGCCCTCACTTTCTCTGTATGCAGCTTTGATGAAAGCTTGCTCCTGGGGTGATGAGAAAACTGATTGACTCCGCGATTGCATTGGTCGAAATGATGTGCCCAATTTTTTTTTTCAAGGTTTGTAGGTAGGCATGTCTGCCTTCACTCCTAGATCTTCAAAACTCATTTCCTAGTGTCAAATAAACTTCGAGTGATATTGCTATGTTCCTAGTTAGGATTTACATATGTATTACATCTGGACTTGACCAAGTAGGCGTTGTCTTCAGTAAAGCGTGCCAGCTTGGGGAAGGCAAAACAATTTTTTTAAATGAAGTAAACCACTACGTCTACGCAAATCTCCAAGACCAAGAATATAAAAGAGTCAGTTCATCAAGACTTTTCTTGAGCACATGGGAAGGGTAACACTGCAAGTATCGGATTGCTCCAAGAAGTGCCAAATCATTGCTCAACCACTCGATTCTTGGGCAGATTGGCTGTACTTGGAGACCAAAAGATTAGACTTTTTCTCACAAAAGAAGACTTTTAATCTCAAGCGCATGTAATTGGAGTAGCTACATAAAAGTTGTACAGTTTGAGTGCATGTTATAGCGCTTTCAAAAGATCAGGGCGTATCTTCTCTCCGAGCGTGTCACTATGTATGCTAACACCAAACTTAAGCTGTTAGTCTTCGAAAGTGTTTTTAATAAGTGTAGAAAGGAAGGCCCAGTACAGAATCTCAGTAGCCCCTGAATGTGACCAGCCTCCCTGCAAGCATTAAATTACTCAAAGTTTTGTAATTGCAAGCCGAGTTTTCTTCCTACTTCTCCGTTGAGTGTTGAGCATAGGTCTTTCAAGTGCTGGGGCCGGAGATCATTTAATGCGGAGCCGTTAGGAAAGGATCGAATCGCTTTTAACACGTCAAGTTTTCATTACAGCTAAGTGTTTGAGTGGTGGTGGTTGTGGAGAGAATCAGGGCAGCAGAAGAGGTCTGGAAGGTTGAGAGTGTTTTCCAATAAATTGTTCTTAGGTTTCTTTTGTTGTGTTTGGACAAGGTGTCTTAAGAAAAAGGATTTTGACTGCTGCTCCTCTAATGTACCCCTCAGTGAAAAATTTTTTGTTTAACTCTGTTAGCATAAGAGTTGCTTTCAGTAACTGCTTTAGGAAGTAACTTGAAAGTTGGCCGGGATAGTGATCCCAGCCATCCCATTCGCTTTCCACGAGTCAGGGTCGTTTTTAGTTACATATCGATAATTGTTGATAGTTCTTTTTTAACATGAAATCCTGCAATATCAAAATTTGATTATTGAAAAAAGTTGATCAGGGAACTAAAAACTAAGTTCAAATATTAAATTACGTTAATTAAAACAAAATTGTTTTTGTCTACATAACAATGTAACTGTATTGACAGAGAAGGCAAATATGTTGAATCACTTCGTTGGCGTATTTTATGGTGTATGAATTAGATTTTTATAAACAAATTTGCATAATACTATTGGTCCAGTGCATTTAGGAAATTTTTATAGGTGTGACTCTCATTAATTTTGTATATATTTTATCTCTTATCTTCCATTCGAAAGGGTTTTCCTTTGTTAGTTTAACTCTAAGTTTGCGCACCCGTAAAACCAAACCTTTCTCCGCCATCTTAGGTTTGGTGTATTTTTTTGAAAATTTCATACCTCGCGTTCTAATTATCCGCACAGTCATAAACTTGGTGTCTTTAGATTTATTTTGAATTATATTTTCAACAATGTTATATAACAAAAAACTGTGCGTTTAACGGAAAAAAGTTGTGCTCTTGAAAGTCGACCAGAAAGATTTTTTTTCCGGTTTTTATCTTTTCAGTCTACCTGACGCGCTCTTGTGAAGAACTTTATTAAAGATAAAGAAATTTCTAGCATTTACAAAAAAATTATTCAGATACTACCATTCTCGCTCATCAATCGACGCGCAAAGGTTGCAATGTTTTGTGCCGGATTTCGAAAATACTCGGAATAGCTGGCTCTACCCGCGCTGCATTTCATCGTAATACTACTTGTCTCCCATTCATTTATTTAAAATAAACAATGGTTACATGCATTAAACATTGTTTAAATATTCGTATATGTTCAATAAAAATTTGGTTGCAGTAGATTTTATTTAAAAAACTGAACATTTCAATGGGTTTAATGATGACTTTATTCTTTCAAAAGTTACTCAATTACGCTATTGCTATTTTGTTACTAATTTACTTAATTTAAACGCAGAACTGTGTCCTATTGAAACAATTAATGCTTTCAAGAGGTTTCAACTTTATAAACATATTTTATCTGTTTTTCCAAACTCAATTCCGCACCACCCTTGAGGTTAAGTTCACGGCGCGTTTTTTTCATGTGGTTTCTCCGATGGGCCTATTCCACCGTTTTTACTTTTTCTTTAGTGAATTTCTCACTTTGTCATAATATTAATAGCCATCATCTTCATTCTCACTTATCACAGACGATTCGCTTGGTTTTCTTTTCAATGAATCGGTTGATCTGGGTAAGGTAGTCGTTGGAAGTTTGTTATCAACTTTATTATCTTCATCATTTAAGTCATCTACATCCTTCTTTTGCGGTCAGGCAGGTTTCCTCACGGCAAGTCTTGAACAAAACAGAACATTTCCAACCTGCTTTTCGACATCCACAAGCCCTGCTACAGTTGGTTGTACATCCAACCGATCAGGAACCGGACTTTGTATTCTGTGGATGTACAACCAACTGCAGGACTTGTGGATGTCGAAAAGCACATTTGAAATGTTCTGTTTCACTAATGGAAGAAAACCTGCATAAGTACGAAAGAAGATCTAGGGGCTCAAATGGCAAAAGACGACAAAGTTGATGACAAGCACAACGATAATACCTTGCAGATCAACACTTCGTGAAGCAACAACCCAATCACCTGTAATAAGTAAGAATGAAAATGGCGATGATTTATCAATATAGTGGCAGGGTGAAATTCCTAAAGAAGTGAACTGTAAAGCTGGAGTCTATCGGGAAACCATGAGAAAAAAAAAAACGCGTCAAGCAAACTCAAACTCTGGGTAGTGCGGAATTAGTGGAAAAGCAGAAAAAAAATGTCTTCATAAAGATAAAACCCGTCGAAATATTCAATTGTTTTCCATCTCAGCAGTTCTGTTCAAAGTATTTCTTTACTCTACCAATAAATTAGTAACAAATAGCAATAGTAATTGAATAACTGGAAAGAATATTTCTTAAATAAATGCACTTTAACAAATTTGTTTTGAGCAAAACTTTGCACGTCGAATAATAGAATAAATGAATTTGTATCGGAATAATTTTTTTGTAAATATTTGAAATTACTTTATTTTTAAGTAAGTTCTGTTATAAAAAGCGTCATGGAACTGGAAAAAAGATATGAACCAAAAGAAAAAACTTTTTAAAGCCGTTCTGTCACTTTTCCCATTAAGCCCTAGATTCCCAAAGTGGTCCAGGTGGACCCCAGGGTCCACGGGAGCCCGATAGGGGTCTACGCTTGCGTGGAAAAAAATGGGGTCCACAACTCGTTAACGGGGGTCTATAAAAATGTATTAGGTGACCCGACTTGACTTCTCCTATGAATAAGGGAGACAATAATATATATAGGCAGACAATATTATAAGAAGCTTGACTTCTCCTATGAATATAGGAAGACAATATTATAAGAAGCTCAGCAATTGTTTTTGTAAGAACTTGCATATTCCATATTCAGAAAGAGCGTGTCAAGACTCGCCGATGCCGCGCCGCCCGCCCGCCTAGTTAAAGTCGTGTCTGAACTTGCATGAACTTGTTGGATTTTTCTTTAATATAAATACGAATGCGAATGATAAACATTACTCAGTTGTTTCCGGAATTTCAAAAGAAAGTGTACCTATATAAGTGTTCACCAGTGACGGAAGTAGTTTTCAGACTTTTGAAAATTAAAGTGAATTGATATTATTGTTTGCCAGTGTTGGAAAAGTAAGTACCTACCTATCTATTTGTTAGCAACTTGTATCTTAAAAAGCCACTTCTATTATGTTTGTTAAATCATTTTAAGATTACTTAACAAACATTTTTTTCATATTTACAGGTAAGTAATTGATACGAAACATGGCTGAATCTAAGAAGAAGTGTCGACAGTACAGTGTTGAATATTTGAAATTTGGTTTTCTTCCATCAAATACAGACAAGCGATTGCCCATGTGTCTTTTATGCAACAAAGTCTTGAGCAATGACTCTATGAAACCATCGAAGCTGGAAGATCATCTAAGAAGGTGTCATCCTGACAAAATAGGTAAGGATTTGAAATATTTCCAAACATTGAAGGAAAAGTATGAAAAGAGACCCACCGTGCATAGTATGTTCGCTTCAACGTCTGAAAGCAACGACGATGGCTTGCGGGCATCTTACAATATCTCATTACTTATAGCAAAATCTGGGAAACCGCATACCATTGGAGAGGAGTTAATTTTGCCTGCTGTTGAAGAGGTCTTAAAAACTGTCCTGCACAAATCTTCATTTGACATACTTAAAAGAATTCCTTTGAGTAACAACACTGTACAAAGACGTATTGATGAAATGAGCTCTGATGTTGAAAGTTTCTTGTGTAATTATCTGCAAACAACTCATTTTTCTATTCAACTGGACGAGTCAACTTTACCTGGCAATGAAGCATTATTATTGGCATATGTTCGATTTATCAAAGGCGAACAAATGTTTGAAGAGTTACTATTCGCGAAAACTTTGAAGACTGACACTAAAGGTGAATCAATTTTTAATGTTCTGAATGATTTTTTTACGGAAAAATCAATTGCATTCACAAACATTATTTCGGTGGCAACAGATGGAGCTCCTGCCATGGTCGGGCGATATCGTGGGTTTATAAGTCATCTTAAAAGGATTATACCAGAGGTAATTGCAATTCACTGTGTCATCCACCGACAACATCTAGTAGCGAAAAATTGAGTGATAGATTGCACCAAGCGCTTCAATTTGTGATTAATGCAGTTAACAAAATAAGAAGCAATGCATTAAATACGCGCTTATTTGCACAGTTGTGCGAAGAAAATGATGAGGACTTCCAACGATTGCTGCTACATACCGAAGTACGCTGGTTGTCGAAAGGTGCATGTCTATCAAGATTCTATTTGCTTTTCGACTCTGTTTTAGAGTTTCTGAACACTAAAGATCCTGTTTTAAAAGAAAACCTCATGAATTTCAAAGCAGACATTGCGTATTTGACAGATTTGTTCAAAAATTCAATGACCTCAACCTACAGTTACAAGGGACAGCCTCAATTTGATAAAAACAAAGAGTGAAATTTCAGCTTTTCTTGGTAAACTGAAACTTATGAAGCAAAATATTGGTCGACGTGAATTTTCCCAGTTTCCAAATTTATCGCAGGTAGAATGCCTCGACGAAGATATTCAGACGTATGTTCAACATTTGATTGCCCTGTATGATGATTTTAAAATCAGATTTGAAGACATTCTGTCGATGGATATACCACCATGGATAATAAATCCATATGATGAAACTGAAGTGGAAAATGTGGTACTGCAAGAAGAGCTACTCGAGCTTAGCACTAATGAGGAGCTCAAAGTAGCATTCAAAAGAGGGTATCAATCATTTTGGCTGCAGGCACAAATACCTGAAAAATATCCAGGACTGTGGGGAATTGTGCAAAATTTCTCATAGCGTTTCCTTCGTCATATCTTGTCGAACGCAGTTTTAGTGCCGTAACAAACTTGTTGACAAAAAAACGGAGCAGATTAAATATTACAGAGCGAGGAGATTTACGGTTATACTTAACTAAACTCAAGCCAAATATTGATAATTTGCTGTCAATTCACCAAGTACATCCCTCCCATTAAAATTATAACTTTTATCTCAGATTACAATGGTAATCTGAGATAAAATTAACATCAAACTAATAATGATTATTATTTTATAAACAGTCGCAATATAATCAAAGTTTTGATTATATTGCGACTGTTTTAAAATAATAATCATTATTAGTTTTGATGTTAAATTTTGATTCTACTAAGACTGTTATAACAACATAATTAAAAGTGTAGTAATTTTTGTGTTTGAATAAATAGCTACAAAACAAGAAAATATTTATTTTTACTTTTTACCACTCCGAAGTGGGAGATTATTGGTTTCTTGTACTGTGAGTCAATCTTAGAATACAAAAAGTAAAGTAGGAATCCAACTGTTGGATGAAGACGCTTTTAGACTGGCTTTGAAACTTAGCTTGAATGACAATACTCACAGCATAATCAAAGCAATATAAATTCTCACCTTTTTTTCGAAAACTTTTAACTCATAGTTGATTGAAAAATAGCCACAACACAGATTTACATAGACATATACTTTTTCGGGTTTTGGAAGTAAGTTAGTAAATGTAATAGCTGCAGGGGTCCACCAGATCCAGCAAAATGTTTAAAGTGGTCTATGAGAAAAAAAGTATGGGAACCTCTGCGTTAAACTCACAGTTTTTTGTCACATAACATTTTTTAAAATCAATGACACCAAGTTTTATGACTGTGCAATAATTAGAACGCGAGGTATAAACATTTCAAGAAAAAAAACACCAAACCTAAGATGGCAGGAGAAAGGGTTGGTTTTAGTGGTAATGCAAATTTTAGGTTAAACTCACCAGGAAAACCTTTGAAATGAGGGTAAGAAAAAAATTTATACAAAATTGGTGGGTCCAATTCCTAAATGCACTGGACTATTTCTAAACGAAACGGAAAAGTTATCGTGTTTGTAATTTGAGAATAATTTGTAAAAAAAATTTAAGTAGAATTGTAATTGCATAGTTTTCATTCCGAACAATTTTTTCATAATTACATTTTTCAATATTGTTACGCAAATAAGGTTTTTGGTTCTCCTTGTGCCCGACTCAAAATTTTTGTCAGACCTCCGATACGACTGAAAAATGTAATATCTTTTGATTGTATTTTTAGATTTTAGGACATGCAGAACTTGCCAAATTAAGTAGACAATCTGTATACTAACTTACTTATTATGTCAATGATATGGGATAAATATAAATTTTACTATCGGATTGACTTTTTAATATTTATTATTAAATTTCAAGTTTTAATTTCACATGCATTACAGTTAACACAGATTCAAAAAATAATATTACTCCTAGAGCATCATTGATCTTTTCGTCCAACACAAAAGTTCAAATTACACAGAGAGATGAATCAAACATTTTTTTGTAAATTGTTATAACATCAATCATTAAAAAATTCTAGAATATCGACTCTGATAATGTAACATGGGAGAAAGTGCAGATAAAAACCTCAATTACTTGCATGTGGTTGAATTTAATTGAATAAATGTTGAGTATTAATTATGTAATTTTAAAATTAAGTCTCGATAAACATAATAATTTAAAATGAAGACATTGAAAGTAATGGCTTCAGTAGCAGATATTGATATATTTTAAATAAGCCCTCTCTTGAATTAATCGATTTTCTTCCAATAACTGAAATAAATCATATATTTGTAAAAATTCAAACTGACAGATTTTAAACAAATGTGGTTACAATACATTTGACAACAATGTACTGTCGTCTATGATGACGCAATTTCATACTTTAAATACTTCTACTATGTTTTTATTAAAAACACATACTCCTTCAGTCATGTGCTTTTTTTATATTTGATGCGATATCTCTTAATGCTTTTAGTATAAGTAGAATGTCTTTGACTGAACTGCTCCAGCTCCCTACACAATACCACTGAAATTATTCCTTTGTCAACAAAGAATCACTCGTTTCACAAATTATATTTATATTGTAAAGCACATAATAAAGTTGGTCTTGCAGAATGAATAATTCCATAGCAATTAATTTAATTTCCAAATTCTTATTGAGCAACATCACTTAGTTTGATGCCAAATCAAATTTCTTATTTTTAGAATACTAATATTCAGTGATGTATAAAAGTATTTCTTTTTCATTAAATTATATTGATATTGTCAAGAACTAACATTTTGTAAATGTGCTTTATAAAGACTGCATTCTCTTCCATTGCAAAATGTCAGTTGAACGCATTAAAAATATGTTTTTGTTTACATTTAAACACAACCTAGTTCAAAAAGCTCTCGCACATCCATTCCAAATATTATTTTTTTAAGTATCTTTTACTAACAAATAAATATTATTATTATCTTTTAATATTATCTTACTTGATTGTTCACGGGATCAAAAATAAAATATTAAACAGAAAGTTTTGTCTTGTTGTACACAAGGCATATCTACAAATTCCGAGAAAAATTATGAATGTTCGGTTAACTATCTCTTTCTACTTATTTTAGTTTCATAAGTGCATAGTGCCCACATCATAAGTTTACTTTTGAACTTTTTGATGGTAAGCATTTACATTATAAACTTAATATGTATTTAGTAACATGAATAAGTTCATTAATTTCAATTAACGTTTTAAGTGTCTTTAAAAATTTACGAATATATCAGATAAAATGTTTAGGATACTATAAGCAATGATTAGAAAATTTAATCTAATAACTAACAGTGCAAAAATAAAAAAAAACAGAATACTTGCTGTATTAAAAAAAACATGCAGTGAATGTAAAAGATAATTTTATAGCAAAATTTACTATGGCTATAAGTTGAAATATCTTATAAGATTTTTTTTATAATCATATAAAATGTAAGTTCAGCAACGTTTTTACATAAACATTAAAATATCTATTTTCTTTCGAAACATAATCATTTAAGAGCGCGCCGCACATAGGGAAAGTTAATAGATGGCGGTACTTTAAAAAACAGAGCTTTATATTTTTCTCATTATCTTAAATTATAACATCACTAATATCTGTGTTTATATGCGAGTGCAAACTTGTAACGAAGTACCTATTAATCTAGTGTGTTTACACATTCAGAGAAAAAAATAATATGTCTTACTTTATTTCTTGAAATTTTTAATTCTTGAAATCCAGATCCATTTTAATTAATTTTAATTACTTTAAAATTACAACTTGACACATCAATAAAAATCGAGATACTTAAAATTTTGATAGTAGGTAGAAAATAGCTCAATGATCAAAATCTATATTATTCCGAGGGCGCTTTCATTCTGAGAGTGGTTGCCACACCGTCACGGGGTTGAAATTTTTTAATTTTGAGTCAAAATTTAATAAAAAAACTAATTCTGAGCAAAAAATTCACTATACACTTTCTTCGTAAAATTTATATTTTTTGAGTTATTCACGACTGAAGCTATCAGTTTTTCATCGGTTTTTTTTGCGAATAACTTAAAAAGTATTTATTTTATCGAAAAAACTACATAGAGTAAAATTGCAGTTTATAAAAAAAAATTGTTTTTTTTATTAATTGTTGTACCATTAATATAAATGGAGCTACCTCTTGTTAACGATTAGCTTTTGTTCGTCCGAGAAAAATGTGCATTTTCTGAAGAAAATTGTAGCTTCTTTTTTAAAGTATTTAAAAAACTTTTCTTTTAAAAATAAACCGCATAATTCCACATCGCCCCGGTAAGCGAAAATAAAATTGCGTTTTAGAAAAAAATGGTTTAAACAGAAGCTAGAGACTTTCCAACAACTTTTCTCCTTCAACTTTTTTCGTAGAATTGATATTGTTGGAGATATTGTTACAACAATATCGGATCAAAAAATAGATTTAAACAAAAGTATAGTTAAATTATAAACAACTTTTATTTGAAACCAAAATGTGTAAAATGAATATTTTTCTAAATATTGAAGAAACTCGAAATTATGTGTAGGTTAACGACTCTTTTGGCTGCATAGGATATGACCAAAATCTAATCAGATCTGCGGAATTATAAATAAGGTCTATGTGGAAAGTTACATATAAATCGGACTAGTGGTTTTCTTGATATCTTGTTTACATACAGACGGACGGCCGGCCATCGAACATAAAAAGAAAAAAAGGGGTGTTAAAATTTTTGGTTTGGAAACTGGCGTATAACTCCCCCATCTTATTACTCCACATCTTATAAATAATTTTATAATAAAAAAAAGAAGTTTTAATTAAAAAATAATAAATTTTTTTTCGAAAGTTATTTTCTACATACATCGTACAGACATATTATTTCTAGCGAAAGAACTTTCGAAAATGATTTTTTGTAATTGCAAAAATAGATGCGGTGTCTTAAGTGGCTTCCGAAAAGTTGGGCTTTGTTGCAACTCAACTTATTCTGGATGGCCTGGCGAGGGTTGTAATTACAGTGTTTCTCTAATTGTAGAAGATGAGGATGTAGACCATGACGATGATATATACAGGGTATATAAAAGTATAAAAAAATTGTAGTTTTAATGAGGTACTAAAATGTGCTATTCGTTCTTTCGAAAAAATGCACGGTTTACTGATATTTTAAAACTAAAAATTGATTTAACTGCTGGGAGAGTAGGCTATGGAAACTAATAGTTTCTATTTGTGTTGGTTATGGTGTCTGAAAACATCAATATGAATTTGTCTAATGAAGAAAAATATTTTCCCCATTTAACCGTCTCTCTATCTTTATTAGTTTTCAAAATCCTTATGCTAAACATAAAAAAACTCAGCCTATATATACACGGTGTAAATAAATAAGTACGAACAAATGTTAAGTGGTGATTTTTTTGTGGAAAAATGTAATACAAAAAAAATTTATATAAGCAACTCCTGCTTAGTTATAGTCCCTTAAAGGTGGATCAAAAATTGTTTTTAATTTTTTCTTAAAAACAAAAAAATTAGACAATTTAAAATGAGCAACAATTCTTATTATCGAAAAATTATTGAATGAATATTTTTGTGATATTCTCGTATAATTTTAAGAGAGAGAAAAACCATTCTTTTTTTAACTTTTTAATTAACTTAATTTTTCTAAACAAATAATGTCTTTTGTTTTTTTTTGTAGGATCAACGATTTTTGATAAAAATAACGTTTTATCAAGAACGTCGTATAAATCAGGTTAGAATTTTTTTAGTCGAATTTATCAAGTAGGCAGCTGTCATATTAATATATTTATTAAAAAACGAATTTTAAATTACTAGAAGGTTAAAAGCCGGTCTACAGACCGGCGGACGACTTGATTGAGAACCCATATAACACTTTTTAATAAAAATATCCTTTCATATAAATAAAAATATGAAAAGTCAGTTTTTTACGACTACACCTTTTCAGGTATTTTTGAAAAAATTTTGTCATGCATATTTGAAACCGCCTTGGTCAGCCCGTCATTTTAAGGTATCACTTGATGAGTAGTCGTATTTAAAAAACAGGCGCCGTTCTAGGCTCCACCCACATGAGGGAAGAAAAGTGTTTTTTTATTAAACGTCGTTCGGCCCGGGGGCATGCCCTAAAAATCTAGCTCTCACAACTTGAGGTCAGGCACACCCCCACGGTGTGTATAGAAGGAGAACGCCAGGAGAATTAACTCAATTATTTATAAAGGTAAGGATTTTGAAAAAATTTGTCATGCATATTTGAAACCGTTTTGGTCAGCCCGTCATTTTAAGGTATCATTCGATAGGTGATCGTATTTAAAAACAGGAGACTCCCAGACGCTACCTAAATGAGTGGGAAAAAGTGTTTTTTTATTAGAAGTCGTTCGGACCTGGGGCATGCCCAAGAAATCTAGCTATCACAACTTGAATTGGGCACACCCCTACGGTGTGAATAGAAGGAGAACACCAGGAGAATTAACTCAATTATTTATAAAGATAGGAATTTTTTTGAAAAAATTTGTCATGCATATTGAAACCGTCTTGGTCAGCCCGTCATTTTAAGGTATCATTCTATGGGTTATCGTATTTAAAAACAGGAGATTCCCCAGGCGCTACCTAAATGAGTGGGAAAAGGTGTTTTTTTATTAGAGGTCGTTCGGCCCAGGGGCATGCCCAAGAAATCTAGCTATCACAACTTGAGATTGGGCACACCCCGACGGTGTGTATAGAAGGAAAACACCAGGAGAATTAACTCAATTATTTATAAAGATAATAATTTTTGAAAAAATTTTGTCATGCATATTTGAAACCGCTTTGGTCAGCCCGTCATTTTAAGGTATCACTTGATGAGTAATCGTATTTAAAAAAACAGGCGTCCTTCTAAGCTCCACCCACATGAGGGAAGAAAAGTGTTTTTCTTATTAGACGTTGTTCGGCCCGGGGGCATGCCCAAAAAATTTTTAGCTATGACAACTTGAGGTCAGGCACACCCCCACGGTGTGTATAGAAGGAGAACGCCAGGAGAATTAACTCAAATATTTATAAGGATAAGGATTTTGAAAAAATTTGTCATGCATATTTCAACCGTCTTGGTCAGCCCGTCATTTTAAGGTATCATTCTATGGGTGATCGTATTTAAAAAACAGGAGACTCCCCAGGCGCTACCTAAATGAGTGGGAAAAAGTGTTTTTTTATTAGAGGTCGTTCGGCCCTGGGGCATACCCAAGAAATCTAGCTATCACAATTTGAGATTGGGCACACCCCTACGGTGTGTATAGAAGGAGAACACCAGGAGAATTAACTAAATTATTTATAAAGATAAGAATTTTTGAAAAAAATTGTCATGCATATTTGAAACCGTCTTGGTCAGCCCGTCATTTTAAGGTATCACTTGATGAGTAGTCGTATTTAAAAAAACAGGTGCCCTTCTAGGCTCCACCCACATGAGGAAGGAAAGTGTTTTTTTTATTAGACGTTGTTCGGCCCGGGGGCATGCCCAAAAAATCTGGCTATCACAACTTGAGGTCAGGCACACCCCCACGGTGTGTGTAGAAGGAAGAACACTACGAGAATTAACTCAATTATTAATATGGATTAAATAAAATCAAACCAAATGTTAAAATGGCCACCTTTAGTTATGATCTACATATGCAGTAAAAACTCCAGCTACCCGAATCATACGATGTATTTGATAATATATTTTTTTTCTCAAAAATGTTTGATCCTACTGAACAGTACAGGAAGACCTTATTTGTTTAGAAAGAGACAAGCTATTTGAAATGAATTTTTAAATAATGAAATATGAAAGAAAAATAAATGTTCAGAAAAAAACAAATTTTAGGGGGTGACTTTTTCTCCCTCGTAAAGTATACGAGAATACCACAAAAATATTCATTTAATGAATTGTTTTTTTTGATAGCAAGAAATGTTCGCTAATTTTAAATTTTATAACTTTTTGTGTTCAAGAAAACAATTAAAATTTTTTTTTGCTCCATCTTTAGGGGCCTATAACTAAGCAGGAGTGAATCACCACTTACATTTTTCACACTTATTTATGTACACTCTGTATATTTTTATGTATCGATATGAGATTATGGTCTTGTATAAACAAATTTTTGTACATAACTGTATGTATTATTTTTTATTTATTTCTATTAAAGTAGTTGTTGAGCATTGTAATGTTATAAGGGGTAGTTTTTAAAGGTTAAAAGTTGCAGGGTAAAATTAAAATTTCGTGTCCGGAAAAACGACTCAGTGTAAACCAGCCTAAGATATATTTTAAGACGACTTAATTATTTGTCAGGGTAAACAATTATTTTTTTATTAAACTATTATGTGGGTTAATTTTTATTTTATTTTAATTTTTAAATGTTAAAATATTTGTTGTATATTACTTCAGATATAAAGCCGATAAAAGCACATGTTTGGTAAATAGATTCAATAAATCTTCAAATCTTCTTGTTTTTTTTCACACATTAGTGCTTATTTTTAATCCACTACTAAATATTCTACAACTTCAACTACTATTTTATTTCTACATTTTATAAAATAACAAATTTAGTTCGATGATCAAATCATATGTAGAATAAATAAGGGTAAAAGACAAATGAGCCAAAACGAATACGTAGATATAAAAATTGTTGACTATTACCACAAAACTAATTTATTTTTCTAGTCTATCACTAAAACAACTTTTGAACATTTGTGTTAAAAGATACTAGGTATACATTTTATTGATAATTATTAATAGTGTTGAACTCTTCTGAGAAATCTAAAATGTGTTTATGTGGTTTAATCCACAGAACACACATTATACATTTTTTCAAAAGAAAAATGATCTGCATAATACCTATATCTAGTTTAAAAAAAGATTAGTACATTATCGAAAAGTTATTATTTTCTTATTTTAAGATTTAAAAGATGATTAAGCGGTAAATGGCATTCTAATAGGTATGTATCAGTTGGTACCGTTGAAATAGATATCAGGTTCTCTAATGTCCATGCTTCTACATTTTCATGGATCTACGATTTCTGGTAGAAGAGCTTTCATAAAAAAGAATTTTAATTTTGGGAATGTATTCTTCCAAAATCAGGGTCCGTAAGATCCGTTCGATATATAAATCTTTACGAGTCCAAATAATGAAATCATAATACAGCCTTCCAGTGACAAGCAGTTGTCCCTACACTTTATAGTAATAGTTATGTGACCGTTTTACTTGACCACTTTTTTATCTAAACAAAAGTTCTTAATATATTAAATACTGTCTTCGATTGTAAAGTCTTCCCGCCGACTTCGGACATTTAATTTCGATAATACCTCCACTATCGGTTACACCATCTAGAGAAGTAACCGTGTACTAAGTCTACAAAGAAGCCACATTCATTTACTTCTTCTCATGTTCTTTCAGAATATGCGCAAGTAACTTTTTTCATTTAATTTACCGTAGTTACCTAAATAAATTCAGCGCCATCTACTGGATTCTAATCACATTAAACCCCCTTCCCTGTTTATTGAAGACTATGTTCATAATTATTATTATTTATTATTATATTAATTATAATTAAAACATAAAGTATCAACCATAAGAATTTAGTTCATTATTCATAAATAAATTAAAATCGTTTAGGCATTCTTTAACCAACAACAATTTTCATTCTTTTGACATGATGAACATTCTTAAAGATGTCGTTGAATCAATAAATGTCAATTATTTGATACAACATCTTTAAACAAAAAATAAGTATTATTTTCACAAGAATTAACTTATTTCTTAAATACCATAAATTAATTTATCAACTATTATACATGAATTATTACTTAACAAAAATTTGAAAAATCATTAATTATTTATTATAAGTAATTAATTAGTAAATAGAAAATAGATGTGTTAGCGCACCAAAAAAATAAAATGAAAGAGGACAGATGATAGATAACATCAAGGATTAAGAATGAATGTTACTAAACATAACCCAAGAACAGATATCCGTTCAGATCATAATGTAATAATTAGAGAACTATGTCTTCTAAAGTTAAAAAGTTGAAAAAAAGACAAAAAAAGCAAGAACATTAAAATTGTTGGACAGATTAGTTGAAGAGACCCGGATGAAGAAGTGCTATAAAGAACAAAATTAAGAGAAACTGGATAACAGGAAAATTGATAGAGAAGATGAAAAAGAGAAAAAATGGGAAAATGATAACAGAAAAATAGAAAAACTGCAAACTGAGAAGAAGCTGGCAAAGGACAAAAACGATAAAGAAGTAGAAACAGAAGGTATAGTTAAGGAACAAACACCTACCGACTCTACAAAGGTAAAAGCAAAAAGAAATTTATTTAACGTAGATCAAAATACAATATATGGAAGGTATAGCAAGAGTATGGTGAAAGAACAAAAGTGTGTAAGTTTACTGAAGATAGGATGTTGCTTCCTGAAAGTGTAAGCTTGTATCTAATGTTTTTTCTTTTCCATATTTGTTTATTTTATTGTTAGAGTTGATTTACTTGAATGTTTAATTCTGTTAATTTTGTGTAATTTTCCGTTTGTGTATGTTAAATGATAATATTTTTCTTAGCTTTTACGTATTCTATGTCCACTATACTACTCCAAGTAAGCGTTTCCACCAGCAGCGCAATCTCTCTCGCACGTTTTCATGTCACAGACACCCGATCCTGATCTCTTAGAAACTCCAGAAATGCCCCAATCTCTACTTAAACGCTCAATATCTCTACTGTTTGTAAGCCAATGTCGCTCATTCTTAGTGCAAAATGGCACAAATTTTGTACACAATCGTCCCAGAACTCTTAGCGCATTTTTTCTCTTACAATCCCGGTTTCCGTGAAGGTCAAGAAGTGATACCGTCTACCAAATTCACTCCAACCGCTAGCTTTGAAGCCGGATTGAAATTGTTCCGCATATCGATTGGGATTTGTTGATCTTATTTCTGTTGTTCCTGTCCTCATCGTATGTGGTGTCGCATCAATTATACAGGGTGACCCACTTTCATGGACGTCTTGTCAACTTTGACATTTTAAATGTATTAATTCTTTTTTATTTATTTTATTTTTAAAATACCGTAATACTCTACCAGTGCTAATTACAAGTCTTTATTACATATTAAATCTAGTCAACTTCAATTGGCGTGAATTATAGTTTTTAATGTTTTCTATAAAAAAATTGTAGTACTACACAAAAAAACTACAAGTACTTTTGTTTGATGATACGTGTTACCTTATAAACAAAATCCTGTGTATTAACTACGTCTAATTATGTTTCTTTTATAAATAAAACAGCATTGATAAAGATCAAGAATGATCTGACCGAAACGTCAGCATTTATATAAAGTAGATGGAGTTTTAATAATAATCACCACTCGTACATCTCTATATAAAAGGCCACGGTAAAATAGCGTGGAAAACTAAAATAATATAAAAATAAACCAAGTGATTTCAACAAATTAAAAGATTGACATTGGTTATACAAGCTCTGAAAAAAAAATGTCAAATTTTTGTGATCAAAAATGATTAATAACTTGATAAAAAAGAAAATTGAACGCCCTGTATATTTTTTCCAGAACGATGTTGAATTAAATTTTCTACAACTTTGCTATTGATGTATGTAGTCAACAAAACTCAACCATTAGCAATGGAAACTCGTTTTTATCAAAAATGCACGTTCTACATCTACATCTGCTACATCGATCTGGTAAAAATATACAGGGTGTTCTATTTGATTTGGCTTAAGAGAGGTTACTCACATTATTTTCAAACATACAAAGTTTGAAATTTTAATTCTCATAGCCTGTGGTAAGGCTGATGTCAAATTTTACAATTCCCCCCCCTAAGTGTGAATAACATTTCATTTTGATATTTTTAAGTAATAACCTAGAAAACCTGAAATATTTAGTTAAATGCTTAAAAATAGATATCTGGAAAAGTATCATTTTTCAAGGTAGAATCCTAATATACAAAAAAGTCACCATAGTTTTCTATGTAGATTTAAAAAAATATATTTAAGCATTTAAAATGTCATGGTCCATGAAAAGTGGGTCAACTTCTTTATAATTGAAAATATTTTTATTATTGTAACCAACTAGAAAAACCTAAAAATGTTTAAACCAATTTTGAAAATCTACTTTTTTAAATGCAATATCAAAGGTCTGAGGTACTATACGGACACAGGCTGTATATTAAATAATATTAATAACGCCTTTGTTAGATAAACAAAAAGATAATGTGTTTCTAGGGTGCCCTTCTTCCCCCACAATTAAAAAGTTTCCGTTATTGCCTGTACTTTTAATTATAATTTATTATTCATTTTATTGTCAGAATTGATTTTCTTGGTTTTGTATCGTAGACGGTTGTTAAAATATTATTATTATACATTTGACAGTTACCCGTGCCAACCCATGTTCTATAGGTGCAGTAATTGATATTTTAGAAAAAGTCCACCATATTTATGATAACTCTACACTCATTCATCTATGTCTGTATCTTTCCTGTTTTTTTTCGTTTCTTAATGATTTATTTAATTCTTCTTTAGTGATGTAGTTTACATCTGATATTGTTGTTTTTTTTTTTCCTTCTGTTATATCATTTTTTTGTTATATGTCCATAGAGCAAGTGTGTTTTTTTCCATTTGTTTTCTCTGATGTTGTTTTTGTTTATCGTCTCTTCTTCTTCTTTATATTTAAATGTTTTATTACTTTGAACACAGTTTTTTTGTTGTTTGTTATAGATCATGTTCTTCGATTAAAATGATTTTCTCTATGAGCTTACTTTGGAATTATGTTTTGCTTAAAATATTTCCTGTTTTGTTTCTGTATTTTTGGCGTTTTCTCTTTATTTTCTCTTCCTTTTGCTCGGCCATACACGGCTCTAAATTTAGCGGTTGGGGTGAATTTGGTAGAGTACGTAGCAATTCTTAACCTTCAAGAAAACTGTGATTGCAGGAGCAAAATGCACTCAATTGTGTACCATTTTTCACGATAATGAGCAAAATCGGCCCACACACGGTGGAGATATCGGGTGCTTTGTAGAAAATGAGGCACTTCTAAACTTTGAGAGTATTGCTACACTTTGCCACCTGGTTTCCAATTAGTTTGTACGCCTTGCGTCAAAGAAACCGCTCTGAAAGCGACATTTCATAGATCAGCGAAACTTCTCGACCTTTTGGGAAACCAGGTTGCAGTACAAGCGGTGCTCCAGTTTTCGTACGTTCATTTTATGCATTAATATAACCATCAAAACCGATTCTGATCGCGCAAAACTGTTTGAAACAGTTTTTGTAAAGAATTACGCACTTCTAGACAAGCAGGGTCAAAACCGGGGGCTGCAGGGTCTGATAAGGCAGGGGTTATCAACGGCTTAAATTTAAAAAAAAATGAAGATCAATATTCATTTTACACATTTTGGTTTCAAATAAAAGCTATTTTTAATGTAATTTTACACAACTTTTGTTTAAACTATTTTTGATCCAATATGTAATTACTGAGATATAAAAATCACGTGATATTAATTGTTGTGACAATATCTCCACCAATATTAATTATACAAAAAAGTTGAAAGAAAAAGTTGTAGGAAATTCTATTATCTATCTATAGCTTTTGTTTGAACTATTTTTCTAAAACGCATTCTCATTATCGCGTTGTGACAGTGAGAATTTTCAACTCGTCTTAAGAAAATTGGGGCCGCGATACCTTGTTTTGTCCGACGTACTGACTAAGCTAGTATAGAAGTCGCATAACGGCTTAGCAGTTAGATACATTTAACTATTGTTGGCCGATATTGAAATGTTTAATTCGATTTTCCAAATTGTTTCACGGTGGACATTTTCTTTATAAACGTGAATTTTTTTTCCTACAACGCATCTGATTATGAATAAAATGTCAGGAAAACCGCCGTTTAGATTTATATAAAAACTTTGCATATGAGTTTTATATATAAAATAATACAGATCTGATTAGATTTTGGCAATAATCTATCAAGCCAAAAGAGTTGTTAACCTAGATAGATTTTCGAAATCTTAGAATATTTTCAAAAATGTTCATTTTACACAATTTTTTTATATTTTCTTTATTACGACACATCCATACGTTCTTTGACGTTTATTAGTATGGGGCAATGTGGAGTTCTGCGGTAAACGATTGTTTAATTTAATGATAACATTTTCATTTCCCTTTTAGTGTTGTTGCACTTGTTACCCATTTTCAAGCATCATTGGGTATTTTTCTATTGCTTTTATTACTCATATTGATTTCCTTGTTTTGTGTCTGTTTTCGTCAATTTCCATCTTTCTTCTTGTTTCTTACGAAACCCAAAATATTTTTCTTTGTACACAGCTTTCGTTTACCTGAGCAAAATTTTAGATTTCTTGAATAATAATGCTTGTTTGAGTTGCCTCTTGAATTAATAATTTATGGGTTTGTAAAAATACAACTACAAATAATAGAGGGTGTCCCATGAAAATTTATTTAGAAATGTATTTTAAGTTTAAATTTACATTTATATTATGTAATTAATAAACAAAGTAGTAGTTTCTGGAAAATCTATTAAAGTATATAAATAATATAGAGGGCATCCTATTTAAAATATTCTCAAACTTCGACACTGTAAAATTATTAATATTTAATTCATTTCCATATTTAAAGAAAGTTCATATTTAGTTATCAAATACTCTTCGTTTTATAATTGATTAATACCGTAAAAAGTAAATTTTTAAATTTTATAACCTATTCATGAAAATGAAAACTATAATGTAACACGCGTGTTATTGTCAGTTTACTGATGAAGGTAATGTTTTTCGTATATAAAACATTTATATTACGTCAATCAAAAAGCATAAACATGTATAATCATAATTCCATAACTTCGCAAAAATATTTTTTTTGTTATAACTTCAGGTATTGGTTAAGTACCATAATTGCACAAAAATAATTAAATCAACAACCTCAAATAACGCACCATCTTCTTAGAAATAATGTACAATTAAATTTTAATGATTTTTTTTTTTAAAAAAATATAAAGGTAATTGCTTAAAACCTCAAAAGAAAAATAAAAAAAAATTTTTTTTTATTTCTAAATTAATTTCTTATTTTAAAAAATTTTTAATTTTTTTTTTGTTCTTCTAAAATCAAATTTTTGTTTTTAAAGAGACCGACTCATTTAATATTAATATGAGTCTTGTATAGTACTCAACTGTTGAGTTGTTCTTAAATTAATAATTTGTGAATTTGTTAAAAATTATGAAAAAATTAAATATTTTTCTCATTTACATTTACAATTTAAGTTAGTTCTTTATGTCATTACAAAATGTATTTGTATTTGAAGAGATTGTATTTGTTTTAAGTATTTCGTAGATTATTACACAGAAAATTCTCTCGCGTCAATAAGATTGTATACCTTGTGTTGTTCCAGATCTATTCTTTTCAAAAGCTTATTCACTGGCCTAGTCAAAGACAACCCAATAATTCCAATTATCCCCAAACCGCAAGCAAATAGCGACAAAGAAATTTAAAACTGACACAATATCAATATTCTTTTAATTACTAATCAGTAAATATTTTACTTTTTACAATTCGAATTCCACATTTGACAGTTCTCTTGAAAACCCAACAAAACCGATCATTTTTTTTTTTTTTTTTTTTTTTTTTTTTTTTTTTTAAATTTATAAAAAATTAAAAAAATTAAATTTTTTTTTTTTTTTTTTTTTTTTTTTTTTTTTTTTTTTTTTTTTTTTTTTTTTTTTTTTTTAAAAAAATTTATTTTTTTTTTTTTTTATATTTTTTTTTTTTTTTTTTTTTTTTTTTTTTTTTTTTTTTTTTTTTTTTTTTTTTATTTTAAATTTAATTTAAAAAAATTATTTTTTTTTTTTTTTTTTTTTATATATTATTTATAATTTTTTTTTAAAAAAATATTTTTATTATTTTTTTAAATTAACAGAAAACAAAAAATATCAAAATCGTACTATCCACTAAACTCTACTACGCCACAAACATTCCGACCCCCAAAATAAGAAACTATTACGATTTGCCCATTTTCAATCCAAGAAGGCATATTTTGTCAACTCCGCGTTTGTAGCGATACTTCTTCTTCCCGCCTGGATCCACGGTGACAACTTCTAGCACTCGAACTTGGCCGTCTTCTCCCGGAAATACCTTTTTGACAACACCCTTTCTCCAAAATTTTATTGGCAAATTGTCGTCGACCAAAAACACCAATTCTTCAACTCCAATAGGTTCAACATCTTCATGCTACTTCTGTCGATGAGCGAGTTCTGGGAGTATCTCTGCAGTTGATCGCACTCAGAATCCCTTCAAAAACTACTGAGCACGACGCCACTGAGTTCTAGCATTTGCATCACTCCGATTGAAATGCCCTGGCAAGCTTGATCCAACATCAGTGAATCCTCGAAGGAAATAATTTGGGGTTAAGGCGTTCAAATCAACAAGATCACCGGATACGTATGTCAATGGAGTCGAGTTGATGATGTATTGAGCTCCATGTAGCTTGGTGATAAGCGTCTAGTCCTTTTGGGTGATTTTTCAATAACGTTGCCTTTAGGACTTTATTTACCATAATCTCCTATGCACCTCCGAAGTGAGGGAAGTACGGCGGAGAATATAACTCCATTTAATCATGGAAAATTTTTTTATCACACAAATGTCCTTTCACTTGTGCTTGAGTTCTTCATCATCTCCTTTGAAGTTTGTTGCGTTGTCCGTATACATGAACTTGGGTTTTCCTCGTGTGTCCACAAACCTTGACAATTCCATCATGAACTCGTCTGTTCCGAGTGTGTACACTACTTCGCGATGGATTGCGCGAGTAACCATACAGGTAAAAACAACTACTCAGCATAACTCACGATGACGACTGACAACTACTCTCAATGGTTCAAACAAATCAGCTCCAGTATGTGCAAAAGGTGGTTGTCCATACGATAATCGTGATGTTGGCAAATCTCCCATTTTTGGGACTTGCAGGTTAAACACGATGAGATGACTCAACGAACTGCTGATCTTTTTCTAAGAATCCAGTACCTCTTCTTCAAGTTGTTGAAAACTGTGTTAAGGCCCTGTATTGTCTTCTGGCTAGTGTAAGTTATAATAAATTGCAATCTTTTGAACCTCGTCAACTTCATTAGCAACTGCTTCATTTTGGTTTCCGTGTGGTCAGTTTTCTGTTTCAGCATAAAGAAAATCGGGCTCTGAAAGCTATTGTGATTCTGATCCAAAGATTTAAATCTGTAGATAAACACCTCGATTCTGTTACGTTGCTGAACATGTGAATTCTACTAACACGATTAGCAACATAGTCCTTACACCGTAGAGTTTTCGTCTTGAGCCACATCAACACAGTCTTGGAATCATTTCAGAAGATGCGCTGCTTGATTTTCCTGATCAACAATTGTGTCCGTCAAGTTCACCCCCAACATTCAGCCAACTAGTTCGAGTCGAGGTATTGTCAGTTTCTTGTTCGGAGCGACTTTTGCTTTACCACAGACAAATGAAAGTAAAACAATTTCACCCACTTTCACTCCCAAATAAGCAACTGCAGCGATGACTTCTTCACTAGAATCTAGAAACACATGTTAGATGTTCTCGGCAAGATGAATGTCGAAGATGTAACAGCGTGGTACCTTTACATTCTCGGTCAACTTCAGATTGCGCACCCACTCTAGCCAATCTTCATACATTTCATCTGTGATTTCATCATTCTAACCTATTCCGCTCCGCTGTACTCGTTGTAGTAATATCATTTCTTTGATTTTAAAGTTTTCAAGAAATCCAAGCGGATCGAATACAAATCCGATTAATTGGTTTACTTCCCGCTTTGTTGGTCTTCTACCTTCCAGTAAAGATCCACTTTCTTAAAATTTGTAGAGAAAGAGAAAATTTCTTCTACTGGATTCCACCACAGTCCAAGCACTCTTTCCGTCGGGATAACATCTTTATTCATGAAGTGTTTCACTCCCGCAGCCTTGTCCTCAGCTGGTATTGCAGTTAACACCTCTTTGCTGTTGGAAAGCCACTTTTTCACATGGAAGTTTCCGACCCCATTAATTTTGAATATCTGTTTGCGCAGATTGATTGTTTCCTCGATGGTTTTCACTCCACTGAAGCAAACATCTACGTAAAATTGATCATAAACAATTTCCACAGCTTCGAGGTGTTCTTTTATGGATTCTTGAGCATTTCGGTTTTTACATAAATTGCTGACGATGGAGATGAGCACGCTCCAAAGATCAGTACTTTCATGACGTACGTTTTGACTTCTGTCCATCACTTTGATCCCCAGAGAAAACGTCGGGAGTTTTGATCAATTTTCCACTCCGACGCGATAAAACATATCTTCAACGTCCCCAGTTATGACAATGTTGTGGCGTCTGAAGTTCATCAATACAGACGTTAATGGGCGGATAAGATCTAGTCCGACTTTTAACTTGTTGTTCAACGACATTCCATTGAACTTGAATCGAATACCAGTCGTAACTTTCCCGGTTTGTTTACGTTAAAAACTTCGAAGTGGGGGAATGTACATAGTCCGTCCAGTCACAGTTTCTTTCTCTTATTTGACAGCAAGCCTAAGAATGCATCCTATTTTGACTCCGGTAATAATTGAACATCTTCTTCATAGCGCCATAACACTCCACATTCCCAGCCAGTTTGATTGCGTTTAACGGTTTGTTTCAAAACCTTTACAGCTCGTTAATCTTTGATTGATTCCTGTGTTGCTGGTGGGTAAACGCCATAGGAATCTAACTAGCTTTTTTAAGAACGTCCATTTATTCTTTATGTATATATATGGTAAAAGTTTCAGTTGCATTATTATTGCTTTTTTGACCGGGTAGTATCTGGTTTTGTTGTAGCTCCTGGAAATCTGAAACGCTACGACCACAGCTACACTGGAAATTGCAATACCTCCAATGCCTTTGCAGTCGTGCTTAATTGAAAGTCCTTCGATTCCAACTTCTTTGGCAAAATCCGTGTCGATGACTGTGCGTTAGATCCGCTATCATTGGATTTCACTGGTCGCACTGAATCCGGTGGTCTACACTCTTCCGCTTTCTTTCTCCTGCCAAATCGTGGCTCTAGCAAACTCATAATTTTACTCACATTAGCTGGATCGTTGAGTAGTCCTGCAACTGCTTCCTTTGCTGAACCTTTTGAGTGTCTTACGCAGTATAATTACATTCTGTGACAAGTTTGTTGGAGGTGTACGGTTAAACTCATCCACAAACACAGACCAATCCTCGGTTTTCTCAGTGAAAGTTAGCAAATCCTTTGAATCTCCGGTGGATTATACATCAATCAAAGTTGGTTTTCTAGAAGAGGAGCAAGTAACGTACCCTTATCTGGTGTTTGCTGTGGCACTTCACTGATTCTTCATCGGTTACTATTGGTCGTAGAAGAGATCCTCAAGTTGATCGTCCCAACTCAAATATTTTCGCTTGCATTCCACTTCCATTCTTTTGATGTTGGAAGTTACTGAACGATATGATATGGTTCCGCTCTTCAGATAGTATTATCCACTAAACTCTACTACGCCACAAACAGAGATTGTTTAAATATATAAAAATATACAAGGTGTCCTATTTAAAATATTGAAAATAAATGACAAATCGAACTTAAGAGACTTTCAATATTAATCTTTCAATACTGGTAAAACAGTTAAGATTTAATTTGGTTTTCATTCATTTGAAATAAAATCAATTCAATTTGTATATTGCAAAACTACAAAAGACTACTAATGAACAATCATGTTAGTACTATACTTGCTTACAACATACCTCCCCAAAGTAAATTTAATTAAAAGTTTTATTTTATTTTCACTTAAACAAAGAAAATATTATTAAATTCAATAACCTATTTTTGAAAAAAAACTATTATGTAATGCGTATGTTTCTGTCAGTATTCGGATGAAGGTATTTTTTGTATATAAAACATTTATATTACGTCAATTTGAAGCTAAACAACTTTAAAATAATCAAAAACTTAAAACAATGCACATACGTTCTGTTTATAACAATCAATCATAGGAATTCAAGTAACTACGCAAAATACTTTTCTTGTAATTTTGGACATTGCTTAAGAACCGAATTGTTTTAATATTCTGCGCAAGAATTAAATCAACAATATTGGTAAAAATTTTCTTACCTAATATCCTAAAATTTCGGGAAATAATTCATATTCTAAGAAAATATTTGTTACCTTTTTAAAGAGATGATTTTGAGTTATTTAGTTGCTGCAGTTTCAATTTTATGTTCGATTTTGGGTACTACAAACTATTAACAAAAAAAAACAGTTTTTATATGCAACCAAATAGTGTAGGTATTGAATTTTGTAAAAAAAATGCGAATTTAGTTTTCACAGATTATTTTCAAGAATATTTTGTATTTTTAATCAGGGTGGTTTCTAATTCAACTTTTGTTGGATAAGTAGTCACTAAGATACAGTAATCATGTAACCTTTTCAGTTAGCAACATCGTCAATAATATTAATTACAAAACATAATATGAAATTAAAGTTGTAAATTGCATTATCTACAACTTTTATTAAAAAGTCTTATACAGTTAAAATTTAGGTTAATACCTACTTCAAAAACGGTACCTAGTGACTATCTTGTAAACTACGAGAATGATGGTAATGCGATTCTAAATATGTTAAGTTATTGTTACGCTTTGTTTTTCTTTTGGCGTTCACAATCGAATGGTGTTACATGAGTGTTACAATATTAAGAGATTATTTTATTTAACAATACAGTTCTAATAACTCTGATGTTATAATTTATATCAACTCGCATTCAACGACAACTTAGAACTGAACTCAACAACTACATGAATATGCTTTTATAGTTGTAGAATAATAGTGTAGAAGATACTCAAATATTTAGGAACACGAATGTCTCTCTGAAATCTCGATCATTCCTATTTATTCTCGTAAGTCCAACGCCGTAACACTGTTAAAAGTTTAAATGTTTATGGTAGATTATAGTACTTAATTTAAAAAAAACGTGGGATTTTTGTAAAGATAATGTAAGTATTTAATAGTTACGCTCACTAACTTCTAATACTCTTATAACTTGTGTTTTTTTAACACCACTATGTGTATTTTTGAAAAGAGAAATTTAGGGGCATAAGTTAATACAAGAGAAAATTAGTTGCAAAATTGAGACCCCTAAATTCCTTTTTCATACAGAAATTCAAATTAAGTTGCCACAATATTTAAAATTTTTATACGCACATACTAAATTCCACATATTTTTAATGACTAATAAAATTTTTAAATTCCCATTTTTTCCACAAAAAGGTATAAACTTATTTTAAGTTTAAAAGTCATTTTTACCAGATGGGAAGCTAACCAACATGTATTTGCCTACCTTGTTACCAAAACCCAAAATTAATAAAACTTAAATTGCATTGTTTTGTTAAATACACATCAGCAACAATACCCAAATTCATCTCTGGTTAATGAAATTTATCATTTATCATCGTTGGCATGTTTAGGTTTTAGTGGGTTTCCTAAACCTTGAAGGAAATGCTTTGCCAAAACGAACCAATCCACTATTGCACACGGTTTCGTCGCCACACTATACAGGTTTATACTGATCTTCTGGGACACTATACATAACAATATAATATTTAAAACGTACCATACAAATAAATAAATAAATAAATTAAGAATTGAAATAATTTTCTATGAATTTCCGTTCAAAAACAAATTCTCACTAAATTCTCAATAAATAGTACGAATTCCCAATGAATTCATATTAAATTTCATAAATTTCCTTCAACTCTCATAAATTTCTACAACAAAGTGTACACAAAAGTCCTTACTAAAATACCTTTCGTCTTAATGCAAACTTTTTTCTCGTTTTGATGAATCAAGATCAATATCCAATTTTATTTCTTATTAATAGTTCTTGCGCATTACGAAATGTATCACCAAAAAATTGAATAATTGGTTATAAATTCCTGGTTAAAAACAAATTTTTAACAAATTCCATATGTTGTCAATAATACTACTCGAATTCCCAATAAATTCCATAAATTAAATTTATTTACTTATTTTATTTATTCGTAGGTGTAAAAAAAACTTATTATTAAATTAAAATTACCATAAATCAAGAAATTTCTTTGAGTTTCCATAAATACCTACAAAGTGTACACAAAATTCCTTACTAAAATATCCTCGCCTTAAAAGCTTTTTTTCCACATAAGATTTTAATGAATACTAGACGAATTCCCAATAAATTCCTATTAAATTCCGTAAAATCCTGTACTACAAAATTCCTTTCGGCCTTGTATTAAAAGGAACTTTTTCCCGATTATTTTTTTTTATAAAATATTTGCCATACTTAGAAAACATCCTGTATTAATATACCCCTAGCTGTTGAAATTAATTACATTTTTCCGTAATGTTTCTATCATTAGAGCATAACAATTGTTAATTTGTTTTATGCACTTTTGCAAAATATGATAGAAATTTATAAGATTTTCTGGAAATTTACGGAATTGAATAGAATTCATCGAGAAATTTATTAGAAAATCGTTGAATTTAAACAAAACAGATTTTTATTTTGTGAAAATTATTGCGCCAATTGGAAGTTTTTTTGATCAGTATTTCTGTTTACGATTTCAGAAATTGTAAAAAAAACTCCTGTCAAATATGTAATTGTAAACTGTACAATCCTTACGCGTAAACATTGTGTTTCCGCGCTCGTATCGTAAATAACTATTAATAATTCTTTGATTCTTTTGGAACAGTTTACTGCACAAAAATTTGCAACTGAAATTTGAGGGCTGAACGCATATATTTAGGAATTTGTGGAATAAAATAGGAATTCGAATTTGTAGAATTTAATAGAAATTCAGAAAAATTTATAGTTCATGAGGGCATAATGATTATGAAATTGCGGCACTTTTTCAGATAGTCGGTAAAACAATTGGGGTTTCCTAACAGGCTTAGTGTACCAACTATAAACTCTATTTTTTGTTTATTGTTTTTTCATAAGTCATGGCTGCAAATATTGCAGGATCTCATCAAAACTTTGGGCATTTATATTTTTAAACTATTATATTAATTGTAACTGTCAAAATATACAGAATGTCCTACTTAATAAAATTGAAAATAAAACGCGTCAAACGTAATCTTAAAAATTAAATTTCGACAATCTGTAAAATTTAATTTAATTTATATTGTGTACTTACAACATAAATTGAACAAAAAAGCTGTAGTACGTTTTTTTTTTTTTTTTCATTTTACGATTGATTTATACCTTAAAAGACTTAATTTTTAATTTTAATAACTTATTAATGAAATTAATAACTATTATGTAACACGCACGCTATTGACAGTTTGTTGTAAATGACATTAGAATTTGTGGTAGCACCTCTAAACATATTGTATAATAATGTACTATTATGAAAGAAAATGTAAGATTGTGTTCTACATAAGTTTTTGGAGTTGTCAGTTAAAGTCAATAAAACTTTCGACACGTTTAGCACTATTAAAATGTGTTCATTTCTTTTAGTTCAGAAAAGTTTCCTGAAAGAAATGTTAGGATACAAAGTTTTAAAGTAAGCAAAAACAACTGGTTGAGTAAAAAGAACAGAAAAAGCTTTGCTTCAACCTTTCTCAACTATCTATTACAATATTAAAATTTAAAACTGAAGACCTGTCATTAACAGCGATAAAAGTTGACGCATCTAAATGAACAACTTCAAGTGTCGCATAGTACGTTATACACACATATGGTCACACATCATATTTATATCGACAGATTTGCGTAATAATAATAATAAATGGCTTTATTTTCCTCGAATAGACATTATATATAAATATACATATACAAACATTAACCAATGAGGAAAAAGGGCGAAGTTCAGCTAAAGGCTGCTCTACCACTTAACCCTTATCTGCACTTAAAAACTAAAGCTAAAATTATCAAAGTTTGATAACGAAGAATATGAGTAGGTTAATATCAATGCAAATCCATAATACCAAAATCGATAACAACCAAATTAATCAGTAACTCTTAGTAAAACATAGTGAACTTTTCCGACCAAATTAACAGTAAAAATTTAATATTTGAAATAATAAAGAAAAGAAATCATAAAAAACAGATTATCGTAGGGTGAGTAGTAATTTTTATAGTTTTGTATATACAAGGGTGAAACAGGAAATTGTGCATTTATATAAAAAGTGCAACATACCAAAGTTATGTTTTTTTAATAGAACCATCCATTTTTTATTACAAATTTGGATTCCTTTGGGAAATTATAATGTAACTCAAAAATCCGCAATTTAAATAATTAATTACTCAAAACTTAGCAAGGTTAGAAAGGTGAACAACTAGTTTTAGTTAGCACTGTAATGTATATTAAAGCTACGAAATCGAAGTTCGATAAATTCTAAGATAACTGAGTTATTTAATTTTTTCGAAACATCAATTTTTCCGAAAAACTGAAATAATGCAAAAACCCTCTATTTTAGACACTATGTATTATGTATAAAGTGACATTAGAATTTTCCCAAGGAATCCAAATTTGTAATAAAATGGGTAGTTCCATTTAAAAAAAACATAACTTATGTATGTTGCACTATTATGGAACACCCTGTATAAACTAAAATAATTTTAAAATGTGCAGCTTATTGATTTGCACAACATGTATTGCAAAAGTTTTTTTCTAACCTCAATATTTTCCGAGACATCCACCTTCCTCACTAATGGGCCACCCGGTATATACAGGGTCTTCAAACTTAAGTCAGCACTATTGCTGACGTTGTTATTATTTGAGCTACAGGGTCAGTTAAATAAGCAAACACTATGGTGAAAACAGAATAAAAATCGAACATCGCGTTCGCGAGTTATGTCAAATTGTTCCATTTTTTAAATGAGCATACAATATTTTCAATGGATAGAAAATGGAATACTGAACAAAAAGTATCCCATTATTTTTTATCCTAAAGTCAAAAGTGACAAAGCTAAAGTCAAAAATGACAGAGCTATTGATGATTTTTCAAATTGGTTTAAGGTGGTTGTGTTAGTTATAATTTTGCCTTACCATAAAGTAGAAAGTAGCAAGAATATCAGACCCATGAGTGGTCGAGTAGTAATTCCAAGGACGTAGTCAAATTTACTAGTTGGAAAACCATTGGTCGAAGCGGTTTGAATCTTGTTCACGGCAGACATTTAAGAAAAATTATTTTGTGATGGGGATAGATTAACATACAAAATTCACGGTGGCTATATCCAGCAGAAGTGGTAAATGAAATGAAAAAGAGGAATATCTATGAAGTGAAAGGATATGGTTTATTTTAATTTATTCTGTGAAAATTAAAAGAACAATTTAAATTAGATGCTCAAAAACGTCACCGTCTTAGTCTAAGCATTTTTGAGCCTGCCTGTAAACGCTTTTAGTGGCTGTAAACTGTTTACCAGTAAAACTTTAATTTGACATTTTAATCTTGATGACATTTATACAACAAAAGATTGTAGTTTATAAAATCACAGCAACTTTAAACCTATTTGAAGAATCGTCAAAAGCTCTGTCATTTTTGACTTTAGGATAAAAAATAATAAGACACTTTTATTCAGTATTCAATTTCCTATCGATTGAGAATATTGTATACAGGGTGTCTCATTTGAAAAAATTTGACATAACTCGCGAACGCGATGTTCGATTTTTTATTCTGTTTTCACCATAGTGATGAGAGAAACAAATGCTACTAGTTTGCTTAACCGACCATGTAGCTCGAATAATAACAAAGTTAACAACAGTGCCGACTTAAGTTTGAAAACCCTGTATAAGTGACTCTGTACCTAAAAGCAGATTTAAACTTTTCAGTGTAATGGATGGGAATAGTCTATATACCCCTAGAGCAAATGTTAATGTTATGGACATCGGATCTGTATGTTATCTTTCTGGACAAATATTTGGAACAATCTTCAGGTATAATTTTGTGGAAAGTGCAAGCAGAGTGAAGTAATTGTCTGTTGTTTATATTTAACCATCTAATTTGTGAGATAATTATGTGCATATGTTTACGAATTCCATAAATGAATCGTAGACAAGAGTTTTGAACAAGTTGCAATCTTTTTTTATCAAATACATTTAAAAACTAACTATAGGTATACAACGTCACAATAATTTAAATGTGATAATACAAGCGCTTCACATAAAATAATTTTACTCTCCTTAGTTAGTAAATGTCTATACAGAAATCAACATTTTTAAATTTAAAAATGCAATTTTAACAACTTTTGAAACTTGCAGTTAAAAACGCAGTTCATCATCAATTGTTAAACCTAAATTTTTGACGGTATTGACAGGGCCACTGACTGATTATTAATGGAGATGGAAATATGTGGTGGCACTTTTATTTTATTATTTTTGGACTAACTAGAATGACCTGTGTTTTATTAGCATTAACAGAGACAGAATGTCTAGAGCATTCTTGTATTATACTACAAATATCATCATTTAATTGGGTGTGTGTGTAAATGATATATAGTAATCGACCTAGAATAGAACCTTGTGGTACTCCCGAAGTAACATTTTATCTGCAAGTTTCACTGACTGGGTTCTGTCCCTAAGGTAATTTTCAAAAAGTATTAATGGAGTTCAAATACAATGTACTTAAGAATAGATAAAAGCAAGTCATGGTCTATCATATCAAATGCTGTACTGTAGTGTAATAGGACAAGAAGCGTTAATTTTTGAAGGTCGTTATTGGCTATTATATCATCTGTAATATCTAGTAGTGCAGTACAACAGCTAAAACCAGGCCGGAATCCAGATTGATTAACAGGTACAATATTAAATTCATTAAGATAATATCTTATTTGCTCATTCATCCCTCTCTCTAGAATCTTTAAAGCACCGGTAAAATACTAATTGGCCGCAGTTTAATGATTTTTTTTAATAACTTACAATAATTTAGTAGGTTAGATTTATTTAAAAATAAGTAATAATCAGTCAACCCAAATAACCATGTTTAGTTTTTTGGTTTAATTTAAAAGTTATTGCTTGTAGACGTTTTTTAAATCAAAATTATTTCTAATTTTATTATGTAAACATTTCCTAAACAAAATTTTGTTCAATAATTAATCGAGCTATAGTGTATAATTAATCGAGTTATGGTGTTTTAATTAGCGATACCTTCAAATATATTATTTAAAGAAAAAAATTAAGTAAGCAACGTAAATTACCTATTTTTCTAAAACGTTCTTAGTGTAATGATTCATTCTATAGTCCTTCTATAAGATAACCCTGCTGAGACTACCTGCAGTTAGAATTGTAAATGATACTCTTAAGCCCGCTTCACAATGTGCAAACTTTTGTTTACAGAAATTGTGGTGTCCAAGTTTTAAATTTCATGAGTGTACCATCCAATATATTCATAAAAACATCATAATTGCTACTAGGTGGCCTATATACAGCTCCCACTGCAAACTTTTTTTTCAACGATTAATTTTTACCCATAATTGCTCAATAGTATGAAGTGTTAATTATACAATCATTAAACTGTTTTGCAATATAAATAGCATGGCCACCCCTCTACTAGTTCTGTCTTTCCGAAATAAATTAAAATTAGGTAAATATACGATTTCATTATGTATGTTTGGCGTTAACCATGTTTCACTCACTGCAACTACATTGTAATAATTAATTTTTAAGAGATCATTTAGATCAGTTAATTTAGGTACTATCAAACGCGCATTGATATGTAAAAAATTGAAACTATCAATCAATCAAAGACTGTAAATCAATAGGCTACAATCAAAATAAAGTATGACATATGATACGCTGTTCTACATCGGCAAGAAATGAATTAATTAACATTCAAAAAAAGCCACGTGAATTAACTTTAATTTTTAAGTAATGCAATGTGATTAAATATAAATAAAAAGGATAATACCTATATCATATTTTACAGCTTCTCCAGGTCTTCCCACAATTTATTCTTTAATAGTAAGTACCATTGTATTTAATTAAAACACGACCATCATGTGACCAGGCTGCATTTTTTCCGACTTTAGTTTTGGACATTTTAATAACTCCACCCAGAATTTAGTCAGATCTTCTACAATTGATATGCCCGTATTTTTAAAAGATTTCTTGTATTTCATCACAGCAGATTTGGAACGGTAAGATACAAACTTAACACCCGCTGTGACCTGTCGATATCAAATAACTGCAAATTAAGGTTTAGCTTATCATTAAACAGCTTCAATACTTCGGTATCAGTATCTCTTGATGGCATGTTTGTGGAATCCCAAAGATACGGATATTGTTTAAACGGTTGTATTGTTCAAGGTTATCCAAATGTAAATCGATTTCTTGGTATTTATTTATATTAGCTTGAATATTTGCATTAACATCAATTGACATAATGCATTTTCCTTTTTTTTTAAAGATTTTTTAAACAGGAACTTTAAAAAAATGCTCTTTAATATTACACTCACGTTAATATATTTTAAAATTATTTCATGTAGTTAAGATTCATCGTCGTGTTAAAAAATAAACTACTTATGAATTGGTATTTTAAATTGAAACGTTCATGTTTAATTAGTACTGAACGCGTATACAATTACATCCTGAAGTAGTTTAGAACTTATAACATATATGTACCGAATAGATATTGATATTGTCTTCCTAATTAATTATTAGCACTATTTGCTTTCAGGGACAAGTTTCCTACCATTTGAAGTTTTTGTTTCAAAATTAACAATATTAGTACTTTTCCTCCGTCAAATGTATCAAAGAAATTTCAAACTGATAAAGTTAAATTTAAATAAAATTTGAGGAAATGTTTTTATCAATACAATTCGCAACGATGCCCACCATTTCATTCAACGTTTAGATAATTTGATGTTACATAATTGTTTACAAATGTTCCTGTCAAAGATTCTCTCGCAATTATCGAACAAATATTATCTCAACATGGTGAAGATGTAAGATTGATACCGCTCATACAAAAGTGTCTTTGAAGCCTTTGAATTCATTGTCTTGGAAACTTGACCATCGAAACCGAAAGTATGGTTTATGTATGTTGATGATACATGCACCGTGTGATCCTATGGTCGCCCTTCTTTAAATACGTTTCTTGGCCATCTCGATAAACAATATGCTGACACTAAGTTCACTAGAGAAATTATAGACAATCATTGTCATCTATTTCTTGATGTACTTATCATCCGGAAACCCAACGATGTATTAGGTGATTTAGTGTATCGCAAACTCACTGACAGGTACTTACATGCTTCTTGACACTATCATCCTACCCTGAATCTTTAGTATCTCGAACCTATTTTTACATCTTCTCTCACAAGTTTCACCATACCATAAAAAACTTTCCAGCACTTTCTTCTAAGGGTGTATATTGTGTTCCTTGTTCATGTGGTTTGGTGTACATAGGTGATGTAACGGTTGTTGTTTACAAATAACAAAAAAAACGAGGGCTCTAGAGAAACTACCTAAAAAACAACTAAAGGAAATTCGGCTCGATGTAGCGCACTAAGTTCGTGGAGGATAAAATATTTATAGTAGTTAGATCAGCAGCGTCCCTTTTCGTCGTAGAGTAGGGGTTCCTAAGAAAATTCTAAAAATTAACTGCTGTCTAACAAGGCGCCACCTGCTGGGTAAAAGAAAGAAATAAAACCGACCAACAGGAGAATAACAGGTTTTACTTAACGTCTAATACGCTAAATCAAACACAAACCAGAGAGAAAAACAGACAATTCAATACAACAAACAAATCTTAAAATACTAGGAGAATGTGACAGAAGTAGAGAGACTGTCGCATATAGTTACGTGCGTTAGCAGCAGCTTCGCTTAACAATAAGTAAGGCTCTTAATTAATATGTCGGATTTCAGGTAAGCTTTAGTTACACCCGAGTTAAAATTATCATTTCATTTGAGGATTGCCTACTAAGAAAGCTCTGCGTACACATAGCAGTTACACGGCGATTTAAACTAACCTAAAACTTAGACTAAAAGGGTGAGTACCTCCCGCAAACCCACAAAGCCTTTTGTTTTTGCGTCAACCGCTCTAAGTAAAGCGCCCGAGCACGTATTGAGCTGGTTAGGACAAACGTTCGGTTGTAGAGCGTACACCGAATAAAATTTTACTTAAATATTAGAGATCAAGCCGTTTCATTTCATATGTACTTGAGCTTAAAGTATTATCACTGAATAAGTTGCTTAAATACTAAAACTTAGCTGTAATCGGTAGGATTAGTTCCAAGAATAAAAGTTTCCTGCTAGCGACGGTATCGAGAGTTCGGGAAGTTAACTAATTCCAGAATTCCTCTTAGGGGAGGTGTGCGAAGAAGAACGGAAGGCGATGAGCTCTCTCGATTAAGTTACAAAGCATAACCAACCCCTGTAGATGTAGTATCCACCGGTTCGTCGTAACATATTACTCGCGATACACGTTTTAAGACGGCTCTCGACATACGTCTTACATTCGAAAAATAAAACCGTAAGAGTGAAACTGGTAGCGTTATTAGTACACGTATCTCGAAATATGACCGTTGTGTTAGATTAAAACACGGTTTCAAGTTTGCCGCTGCTGAGCATTATTTCGATACTGGTCACAAGATAGATTTTGATAATTCAGCTTTGATTACTACTTAGGCTTCTTTTATTCTATTATCTGGCTTTGTTATCAAGTTGTTCACCTGACTTTTAGTAGTCTATCTTAAACTCTCGTTTGTTTACTTCAAGTTTCTCGCTTTGATAAAACCTCTACGTTGGTATCTACGGTTACCATTTCAATACGGTACAAAATAAGTCGTCACATCTGACAATTTGAGCTTGACACAATGACTTGTTGCTACCGTTGATAATGTAGGCTTGTTATTAATAGAGAACAAACACGAAAAAGGCATATTTGATTATGTTTTAGTCATGATAGTCCCTTAAAGGGTTATGATCAAAAACTTTCTCTACTAAGATTTCGAAAACAAATGATTCCTACCATCAAAAATAGCTACAACCGCAATTTCACATCAGACCAACATCGTAAATTACTTTAAATGCTTGAAACACACGTGCGTCGATAAAGCCAGTATTTTGTACAGTAGTACACACAACAAAAGAACACCTGATGCAGCATTTCGCTCTTATTATGAGCTCATCAGAGGTGTATACTTAAGTGCGGTATACAACTGTACAAGACGGCGGTTGGTCTTTTAAACTCTCGTGGAGCAATGAACATAAGTAAAATGTGTGTCTAACGACATCTTGGCTTTATCGACACACGTGTGTTTCAAGCATTTAAACTTATCGCTTTGATAACGATATGCACTTTAACACTCACAGTCGGTACAGGTAACTGTTGGCATTTCTTAGTTTGATACTATTCATACGTGTCCATGTTACACAAGATGTCGTTAGACACACATAAATTACGTTTTGTTATTTTTCTTACGATCCATAAGGGTCTTGATAACCAGGTTTGAAAACAAAAGTGGTGGTTCTCGGGAACAACATGATTTTCTTGTTGATCATAAAGTACTATAAAGTTCTAATCACCTTCCATATTTTTTTGTATTAAAAACACTTAAAAAAAATTTACGGCTATTTCCCTCAGAACATTTTAAACAATCATATTAATTGATATTACGAAATGTACCTAGCTACATAGAATATCACCGACTATTTCTTTCGGAAAATGTCAACGAATAATACCAACGCATATTAGAGAAACCACCTACCAACGGACGAATATCACGATGCACCATGAAAATAACCGGGCACTTGCACTTTTGCTTGGAGTGAATATTTTTGACATTTTATAAACATTCGAACTATTCAAAACCATTTATTGATTTAAGTTACAATTGGTATTTAAACAATAATAGTTATAGTTATTGTTGAAAGTACAAGAAAATTTCTTTGGGAAATAGTCCTTGATATATTCCTCGTGCATGCCATCCTTCAACATTTTTACTCGTACACGAATCGTGGATAGGGTAAATATTTTTTATGTTAAAAAAAAACGGGCTATTAATTATCATATTTTTTAAAAGAAAATGTGACACAATCGACGTTTAATTTTTTATTTATTTTATTTACGTGACATCTAATCATAATTACAGTATTTCAATAATCTCGATTTTCGGATCGTATTTCATTCAAAAAGAAAATTATTTGCCTGGTTGAAATTTTTCCTACAATAATTTCGTAAAATGTTCTTTAGGAAATAATCCTCTATACAAGGTCGATTGTAGTTAAAACGTTTATGGAAAACGAGCCAGAGAATTATTCTGAAAATTTGGTTATTTGAGTAATTGTGGATAATCTATCAACCTAAACTATTTTCAGGCATGCGACGTTGCCGCTTCTAGTGGCAATATGTGGCAACTTCTTTATTTTAAATGGCATATCCTGTACATTTTGGTTAATATTGTCGTATACCTATCTGTAAAGGTTTTCGAGATGTTAATTATTTTCCAAAATTTTTGTTAAAAACATTGCCCAAATTAAACGTTTATTGCAGCGGTTTTTGGATTCGTAAAGGATAACATTTTGGGTGTGACTTACCAAGTTCCAGTGCATTATTAGTGCTGTGTAGAGAAGTTTGCTTTGCGATATACAGTGTAGTTAAAAATTCGTGATTTTACCCCTAGATACAACGAAAAGTGCATTTTTTAAATAAAACACCACATACAGGGTGTTTCTAAATTAATGCGAAATATTTAACAGGGTAATTTTTTAGTAAAAATTAAGGGAGACTTTCATATAAAGTTTTGTTTAAAACCACTTTCCCTCTAAGTTACAGTCCTTAAAGTTAGGGAAAAAACAGTTTTTATTTAATATGTCCACTATGGAAGAAGTTAAAAGAATGAAATTTGGAAGATAATTGATGCTAATAAAGTGACATTTTTGGCGGTTTTTGTAACCCTGCAAAGTTTATACAAGGGGGTGAAAAAATTAACCCTTATTATATTTAGCCTCAGAACTTTTTAATGCGTCGACGTTTTCCTACTTAAAAATTTTATTTAAAAAGACGGATTCAAACTGCAACTTTTTTATGTCTTTGCTATTTCTCGTAAAATTCTTAGTTTAATCACAAAAAAATAAAACATTACTTATTCTTTTTTGCATACATTCAGAGGGGTTATTGTTTGTTTAAAAAATGAAGTAAACCGGTGTCAAATAATGTCATAATAACAAATATTTGTCTAGGTTTATTGTCCTAGTTTTCTTCGTGACATTTTTTAAACTTTCGAGAACTGAAATCAATTACATAAATAAAATGGCAAACTATACAAATGCAGAAATGGCAGATATGCATTTCGTATATGACCGTGCTGATGGAAATGGATTAAGAGCTCAGAGGCTTTACGATGAATTATATCCACAACGAACATTACCCCATCATCCTCAAGGATCCATCTTTGGTCCCCTACTGTTTCTAATATATGTTAATGATCTCCCTAATTATATGATATCCTATGTATGTAGCATATTATATGCTGACGACACAACTCTGTTCTGTAACAGTAAAAATCCACAATCAGTATGTAATATGGGTAATGAGGCGCAGTCACTCGCTCTGGAATGGTGCCAAGCTAACAAGCTTACTATTAACATTAGCAAAACCAAGCAACTTCTAAACACTCTTAGAGTATGTGATGATACAACAAATGTTGAGCCTGTTTGTTTTCTTGGATTACATTTTAATCAAAAATTATCATGTGACGCTCACACTAATAAGTTAGCTATCAGATTGGCCTCTAATATTTTTGCTCTACGAAACCTATCCTCAACTTTATCGACAAAGATACTAAGATCTGCATACTACTCACTATGTGACTCACATTTATCATACCAAATTGTGCTGTGGGGACAATGTTCTAATTTTAATAGAATATTTGCATTACAGAGAAGAGCAATTCGTATCCTAGCAAATTTGGACTACAGGATGGATTGTCGAAATGCTTTTAGGAATCTTTGTATCCTTACACTACCCTGCATCTACATAATGAACGCGTTGATAACAATCTATAATAATATAGAAACTTACAAATTACAGACTGACATTCACCCTTATAATAGTAGGCGGAAAAAGATATACGTTCAAACTATTATAGACTAACGTGCTCTCAAAAATGGTCAGATTTGTTAGCTACAAAATTGTATAATAAGCTAACTCTTGAAACTAGATCGTTAGGGATTAAGCAATTTAAAAACCGAGTTAAATCCTTTTTGTTGAACAAGGCTTTCTACAATTGCCAAGAATTTCTTACATCTGAATTAAACATTTAATTCTCTGTTGATAAATTCTGCTTTTATTGTACTCGTTATTCATGCAAATTTGTTGTTATTTTATTCTATTAAACCATTTTGACATTTGTAAAATGTTATATTAACATTACTAACAACAATAAATGTAAAAAAAGTTTATTCGCGCGTATTCATCAACGTCTTCGAGAAGAAGGAAACTTTTTAAGAAGTACTGTCTATTGCGGACGTCCTCGAGTGGTAAGAACTGTAGCACTAGAAGAAGCTGTTCTTAATCGCCCGAAACAAGTACGAGAAAAATTTTCCAACAGTTAAATGTGAGTAATTCCACAACATTTAAAATTTTGAAAGAACAAATGTTATATCCCTACCATATCCAACGAGTTCAAGCGCTCTTACCTAGAGATTTTCTACCTCGTTTAATTTTTTGCCAATGGATGCTTCAAATAATTATACAAGTTTCGCAATTCCTATATCGTATTTTGTTTACTGATGAGGCAAACTTTTCCCGAGAATTTATCCGAAATTTCCATGATAATCACATATGGGCCGAAGAAAACCCACACGAAATTGTTGAATCTAATTTTCAACACCAAATTTCATTAAATGTGTGCCTTGGTGTCATTGATGATTATTTAATTGGACCATATTTTCTACCAATAAGATTAAATGGAAACGAATACAGCCATTTCCTTATAGAAGTGTTGCCTACTCTTCTTGAAGATGTTCCTCTACAAATTAGGCAAGAACTAGGTTCATGCATGACGGCGCTCCTGTCCATTTTAGTGTTATGGCTTGCCGGTTCTTAGACGAAGTGTATGCAAATCGTTGGATAGGGCGAGGAAGCCCTCAGAACTGGCCTGCCCGATCTCCAGAATTGAATCCGTTGGATTTTTGCATTTGGGGTTTTCTTAAAACGCTAGTTTATTCAACTCCCGTTGAAGATATCAATGATTTAAGGGATCGTGTCATCGCATCATGTGAGACTATTAGAAATACCCCGGATTATTTCAAAGAATACGGAATTCAACGAGACGAAGAGTAGAAGCGTGCGTTTTATCTGAGGAGCGTCATTTTCAACATTTATTGTGACACAAGTGACATAGCTCGGGATATAACTACTGAATAGATAATTTCTACTACCTAATCTAAAACTTCATAATCTTCATAATTTTAAAAGATTAAAATTCGCGTTTCTCTTATACAAGGTGATTCATTAATTAGGGTAAATATTTTGCACATAAAATCCTGAGCCTAAAATATAAAGATTTAAACCAAAACCCTTCAAAAAAATATTGCTCCTGTACTGAGATACAGGGAGCTTTGTATCAAAATCTAAAATAGTTTTTGATTGTTACTTCATGACTATTGGATATTTTTTATAATATTCGGTAATCAGTTTAAGCATATGAAAATACATTAAAATTTATTAAGATGTACTGTCTGTCCCATACCAAATGAGTACGGCCATTGTTATGGGGCAAGGTTTTCCTACATTCTACGTCACTGGCTGAAACCTATTCTTTCTTCGTACCGATTAAAGCAAAATTATGCGAAATATTTACTGTTAAACATTATATTGTAAGATCGTGTGTATTCAAACCTACAGGTATTATTCATAGTAGGATCTATGATACAGCAATAAACCAAAAACATGGTATGCTATTTAATAGTTTAATAATAATAAATTAATTAAACATAACAACTTTAACAGTCAAAATTACAAGTTCATGCAGTGAGTAGTACGTATACACTTCAACATTTAATGTACAGTCTTTCAAGTTTATAATGGCGCGGTTTACAACAGGTACATACATAATTGAGTAGACACATAAACAAAATAAAATGGAATAGATTTTGCTATATATATGTAGATTTCGATATCGGATTAACAAAACTTAGGGCCTGAAGCTATAACTTGAAACTATAAACTAATGCAAAGAGTGATTCATAAATTTCGAACATTTAAAACAGGATTTAGTATTCAATGAGAAGGACAAAATCAACACTTAAAATAATCAAAATTTACAATTTAAAATGTTAATACAATTTATAGGACAATATATTAGAAATTTTTTTAGTAAATTCAAAGGAACTTTTGAACGCTTTTAGAAATAAACATTCAAAGAAATGAAATTTTGCAAACCACTAATTAACTAATTATATAGAACTAAAATTTTGAAAGCTTTCGACATTAAACGTCATTTAAATAAACAAGACCTTATTTTAAATGAGCAAAATACCAGATTATCCATTTGGAAATGTTGATAAGTAAAAAACAATTGTTATTTTATCACATTAATTTAATAATACATTAACCTGTGTTTAATACTTTTCTGACTTAAAAACAAATATATTCCATAACAATACATTTATTTTCCGACAATAGCCATGATTAACCTCTTAAACTATTGTGATGACAAAAATGATTGATATATCAGAGAAAGTTTAATTTCTGAATCAAAAAGTCTTGACAAAATTATCACTAATGTCTAATAATGTTATTAATTAGTCATACACTCTGCAATTAGCTAGTACTATGTAAAAACTAAAAAATTAAACAAAAATATTATAATACGTAACTGAACGAAGTACAAATGA